>JAKTQU010000065.1:0-73717 GCA_030579395.1 Aciculoconidium aculeatum
TTGAATAAACTTAAAATTAAATTTCTCTGATTAAAAAAGCTACGAGGTTTTGTGTGGGTATGGATTACACAAGTAATCGAGTCCCATTGTGAGAAGCGAGTAAATATGATGTCGGCTGAAACCGAAACATGTATTGGAAACGACTCAATCACAGAGAAACTCTGTTTTCTTCCTACGTACCTACAAAAGTGTATAGCTAGTTATTAGATTAATACATGTTTCTATTAAAAAAAAAAAAACAAGTCGCTAAAAAATGATGTATTTTTCTCAAATTTGTAGTTTTGCATATATATAATTATGGTATATATCAAATGAGTTAAAAAACATCAGAAAACCTAATTTTTAACTTTTGGGTAAATTTCAGGCTTGGAAATTTGAGATCCTTATATTTTCGGTGTTGGTTAAAGTTTAGGAAGAGGGAAAAGACCCGAACTGCAACCCTATCAGTTTTTCAATACACTGTTCATTAGAAAAAGTGGCTGCAAAACATGTCATATCTTATAGTTATGAGGTTTGGTCATGTATGTGTAGTATATATTATACTCGCTTCGCAAATTATATAAATGGTAATAAGGGCTCCTATTTATAGGTCCATTAGTGTAGAAGTAACATCAAGAACCACTAAGGTTGGTTCCATGAAGGCTTTTTAGTACGGAACGTAGTGACGAGCGATAACAGTGTTACAGATAGACCAGGGCTCACCTAAATAGAGGAATAGGGGTAGCTTCTAACAAAATACATATACTAGAGAGGTTAAATTATTATACAGCTAATCTGGGTAAAAACTCACACTAATACGTCTGTAAATTATTAACACAGCCAAAAAATAGAGAAATGCACTGTGTTAATCAAATAGACACATAGAAAAACTTGTATTCCTTTTGAATTCAAATTCTTCGCGACAGGACGTCGACAAGATTCTCCTACATGATTTCTGGTTATTGAGTCTAGCATTTTGGTACTTAAGTCACGAAAACTAGGTGTACAAGGCAATGAAGATGTGTTCATATTCCAAAGGCAGTACATTTTGACTCTTTATACAAAAAAGTTGTTATTAAAGTAGCTTCAAAGATATATCTACCCATCCCATAAAAATTTACTAAAGAAAGCTATACAAACAATCATCTTCCTTTAAGATCATCAGATTTCATTTTTGCCTTGTGAAAGGATCCATAAATATGACCAAGCAGAACAAATTTCCTAGTTAGTCCCATCTCCTCTTGGAGCCTTAAGTTTATGAATACTGCATTCAGTGTCTGTCAAATCCCCGACAACAGCAATATCTTGCGGCGTGATGAAAATACTCTGAGATTTGGGGTACTTCTTCAATTCGTTGAGCAACAACTTAATACTAATCGACCTATTCACTGAATCCATAAAAACATCGAATTCATCCAACCCTCTTATTGTGGACCCCATAACTGTCCAAATGGACAACAAAAGTGCAATCTGGCAAAAACTTTTCTCACCTCCAGATAGAGTATCTACTGTACGAAATTCATCATCGGGTCTGGTTTTGGCTAACATCTTGAGCTCTCTTTTCTCCTTGTCGAAATCTAATTTCCCCTTGAATCCACGAAGATCCAAGGCGTTTTCAAAAGTACGAGAAGCTGCTTCAATATTTACAGTTATTGTAGTGTGAAGGAAGTCAAACCGAGACTTAACACCTCGAACCAAATTGGAGTATGAACTAGTTATAGACTCGTACACTTCTTCGATTTCGTCCTTTTTGTCCTTATCCTTCTCCATCTGTGCTTGAATCTCTGCCAACGGACGACCAATCTCATTGTCGGCTAGTCTAATTTGCTCATTGAGTTCAGTAAATTCTGCCGTAATACTTTCAATAGTGTCAGTTGCTAAAATTTCGATTTTATCTTCAGGACAAATCTCCAAGGCCTTTTCTATAGACTCCTCCAATTTTGAATTACCCTTCTGTACCATTTCATCTGCTTCAATTTTCTTAGATTTGAAAGACTTTTGTTCTGATTTATAGTGTAATAACTGAGTCGTTGTACTCTCAATATCGGTAGAAATTTCTACGAGAGACTCATTGAGGTTGTCACTCATTTTCTTATTCTCTCTCAATTGGTTTGTCAAGTCTCTAAGCTCGTCTTGAATTTTTGAAAGAACCAAGGTTTGTTCCTCCTCTTCCTCCTTCAAAGATGTGATAACACCTGCATCTACGTCAATTAAATTTTGGCATATTTCAATTCTAGCCTTTGATTTAACAATCTTTTCAGATGAGCTATCATCATTAAGCTTGTTCTTGATGTTTGTTATCTCATCTCCATTTTCATGAATCTTTTTAGAGAGTTCGGTAATCTTTACCTGAATCTGTCTTCTCTCGGACTCCTTTGCATTAAGTAGAGATTGTCTTCTCTTGTGCAAATCCTCAATTTCTGATGTCATCTGCCTTATTCTATCATCAATTGTTCTTATATCATCATCATGAGAATTGTTAATAAATTTCGGCAATTGATCATCATAATATCTAGGGTCACTCATTATAGTACTTCCGGTTTTTCTGGTTAGCATACCCGATTTATTATTAAATAGGGACAAAACTGCCCTGACATTCCTGCCCTCGAGAAGCCTGTCTTTGTTTGCAGCATCTTTCGAAATTACAGTCTGCTCTACTGAATTAATGTCAACAAGTGTGCATAAAATTTCGCTTTGTTGTACGTTGAGCATATCACAAACTGGTATACCTTCAGCAATGTTATGGGAAAAATCGAAAACCTCAAATTTTCTTGTAATGATTCCATTAAATACTTTGTAGCCATCAAGAATGTTCTGTAAGAGAATCCTATCATGTGTATCACAAACAAGAAACGAGTCCAAAGTTTTGTTTAAGAGCGTACTTAGGAGTGGTTTCCACTTTGAAAATTCTTCCTTGAGTTCTACTCCTCCACCTAAAGGTCCAATTGGTTTCTCATGCCACCTCTTCTCCCGGTCAATATCTCTTAAAATATCCTTCATTCTGTTTCCCCATGGAATCCACTTATCATTCTTTGATCTTAATAATCCTGCCTTGGTTCTTTCAAGAGATGTCTTCTCAATCTTTAGGTTTTCAAGAGCTTTTTCTGTCTCTGTAAGCTTAGGAAATTCCTTCATGGAAAATGCTTTCATCTTTGAAGACTCAGCCTTATGATCTTCTTGCAACTTTTCTAATTCTTCTTGTAATTCCTCGCATGCCTTCTTTAATGTTTCCTTATTATCACCACTTAACTCATCTATTCGTCTTTGTTCTAATTCAATCTCTTTTTCTGCCATTTGAATTTTATCTTTGTTATCAGAAATATTCTTCTTGTGTCTTTTGGTAGTTTGCTTCATATCTGAAAGGACTTCATCTTCTTTAACTTTCCGCAATTTGAGTTCTTCACGCTTATCACGGAGTTTTTGATAAGCTTCATTACATGAAACTGCATCCGGCTCTAATTCACTTTTCTTCCCCATTAACTCATCGAGCTTTTCATCTGATTCTTTAATAGTTCTTATGCTTGCTTCCACCCCACGGTTATTTTCAATAGAAATGGCCTTATATTTATCTACTTTTTTTCGAATTTCCTTAACAGTGTACCAATGTATTTTGCCATAAGCTAAAGCAGATTTCTCTCTCAAAGAGTCAACCTCTTTGTAACGGTCGTAAAGCTTTTTAGATTCTTGGAACCTTTTCTTTACTGCTTCTAATTGCTTCAGAGTTTCTTCTCTTCTCAGATTCATTTCCACTAAATTTTTTGTTGTGTGTTGGTATTTCTCTGTGATACTAGTGATTAATGATCCATCCATGAAGAACTTGTATTTACTTTTATCTGTACTACTGGTGAGAAATTCACGAGCACGATCTTGAGAAAGGAAAGCCAAAGGGTTCTCCACTGTGATGGAAAATCTGAACAACATTTGATCCAATACTGATTTCTTATTAGAAACAATTGCACCTGAACTAGATCGAAGAGTGTAGGAAGATATTCCATTTCTCTGTAGTTTTCTTTCTACAACGATTCTTTCACCAAATAACTGTGGTTGGAACGCATGATCTCCACGATTTAAGAACGTGAGCGTTACCTTGGCTGTAGACTTGCCGTCTTGAATCAAGTCCTTGATCTGTCCACCTCTATTTGTTGTCGCAGCCTTAGCACCTAATGCCACCGAAATGCCTGTAATGATGGCACTTTTCCCGGACCCATTGGGACCAATGATAAAATTAGTCTGGGGTCCTAAAGTAAGTTCAAAGGATTCATGAGACATGAAGTTTTTGAGAGAGATTTTCTCTATAATTCCTGCTTCTGCTGGGGTTGGAGAAAAATCCCTAAGATCGGCATCTTCTTCTTCATCTTCTGATTCATCCGAATCATCTTCTGACCCACTCGAAGAGCCACTGCTACTTTCTTCATCTGAATTATCTTGATTCGAGTCTCCCTGAGTCATCATCATCTTTTTTGGAGGAGAAGATGACTCTGTGGTGGACTCATCCACCTCTACAGGTCTTTTGCGGCTGGCTGCCATTCTAGGGATTGATACAGATTTTAGATAGTGAATCTAAATAAAAAAAAAACTATTGATTCACGCGTTTGTACGATTATGTAAGGGAGTGAGATACCGATGTATACTATGAGTGAATAATCACTTTCATTATAGTAGGGTGCTATCTAAAAGACACTTCAGGAGTTTGGTGTATTCAATCGATCTAGTTAAATTCTTTAGAGCTAAAACAGTTGATTTGATGTGAAATGGGAAATACCCTATGATTACTTTTGTTGAAACAAACCAATCATCAACATACAAGAATGGATAACCACAATTGTAGGACTTGGACTTTCATAGGCCTAGCCCAAAATAATTCATGTCTTCCTTTTTAGCTGCTGGCTGCCTTCATAGAAAGCTACGAAACTGGAAGAATAGCTGGGAAGTGAAGACCATATAGAAACTTACCCAATTAATGATTTTGATTGGTTGAATGATGTAAATCACCTAATTCTATTTAAACTTCACAAACTGGCCAGCTTTAGTATGTGTCTAAACCTAGCTATTACAGCAGAAGAGCTGGAACTCCATTCTCAATAAAAGGAGTTCCGAGTAAGAGTTTATAACCACCACAGAAAATTTCATCCTTATACGAGCTATGTACCTAAATTTAGCAAGTGTCATGAAATTGACAGGTTTCAAGATAAACATTTTGTGAATAATTTACTTTCTATACACATATATCTGATGTAACTATCTATACACTAATTTGAAGTAACTTTCACAGAAAATACAAGTAACCAGGTGAATTAGAGATTGGAGAATAGCCGGGCACAAGGAGAATCTTTATTTCTCTAATCTCTTTGTAGAATATCTTGTTACCTTAGAAAGGCCACAGAATCAATGTTCAACCCTAGAATGTAAACCACTGATTTCTTGCACAAAGGGCAATCTTGTTCATCTACAACGCATTTTCTTATTGATTTTTTTGGCTGCTTTTCGCAGCCAGTTTTGGTTACTTGGTGGAGCAAATTATATTCTAATCGATATGGGGTCTTGAAGGTAAACATGGGTGCCGAGACAAATGAAATATGAACAAAGCTTAAAAAGAAAGTGTAATAGAGAAATGTACCTTTAAACTGTAGTGGGCAGATAGTTTACGGTAGTTAAAAAAAACGGGAAAAAAAAAACGACGACATTGCTTGCATTGCAAATATGATGGTCAGATTGTTTTACAGCAGCAATGGTCAGCAGAAAAAATCTGAAACCGTCTAAATTTTAACCAAATGTATTATTATATGCTTGGTATCAGAACAACTAGACTAGTTTATTTCTTGTTTTGTAGGCTTGAAGCTCTGCCTCCTTGTATTTTGTGTCTTGTTTGCTGAAAGCAAAAAAAGGGGTAGTTTTATCAAAGGCATTCAACCGACTCGCCACACAAGACATCCCATCAGCCAAGACGTCAAATTTAAAAATTCCCTATTAGCGTAAGTCTAACCGTAGCTACCGCATGAATACCCAAAACATACTCTTTTTTGTGCAGTTTTCTCTTTATCGTATGCTGTGCTTTAAGCTTTCGTCTCACCAAAGTTCCGCGTCTTAGTTCCCGCCCAAAAAAAGCCAATTCAACTACTTGAAACAGGCACCATCCAAACATTCGCTTTTGACCTTAAATGCAAGATTTGGATAGTTCTATACACCAGAAAGGAAATCCTCCAGTCTCGGAAGAGAAATTTGGGGATCTGAGTGGAAGAAACGGCCACGATCGTCGAATATCGGACTTATCACCAAATGGGGAAACTTTTGATAATGCTGGAGATGAAGAAGCAACTCCAAGTAAACAACAGAATATCAATGCTAACGACGCTGGTATAAAACCAGAAGTACATCCATTGGAAATTAATACAACTAAAGAGAACAGAAGGGACCACATTATGACTCCCGATAATTTAGAACCAAAGACTCCAGTTCGAGAACTTGAAGATACTTCTGATATATACAAGAAAGCAACTCCGAATTCTGGGAAGCAAAAAAAGCAACCTGGCTCCGGTAAGTCTTTAAATGGTTCTCGTACCGCAAGTGTCGCTTATCCTGAATCACCAAAGATCATCAACAATCCCTGGTCTTTCTTTAATAGAAACGGCGACAAAAACGAGTCGAGATATTCTGATGATGAAGCAGAGGAACGTGATTCAATTCCTTACTCACCTACCAGAAAAGCTCCAAATGATGATGACGACGACGACGAAGATGATAATTTGGAGGAAAGCACAGATCCAGTTGGAATTTTAGATCAGATTGCTAAGGAACCCGCCACACGTTCGTCGTTTTTCCCTTCAAGATTTCGTACACAGAATAAAAACGATAGTTCCCCATATGTTCCTGGGGTGGAGCAATCTTTTTCAAATCTACTTGGTGGCGATGGAAAATTGAAGAACAAGCTTAGGCTTTTCCGTGGCAGAAAGAAAGATAAGTCCAAGAAACAAAACGCTTCTACTTATGATACAGAAGAATTCCTAGAGGAAGCTGATAAAGCAACTGGAGACAGAGCTCACTTGTTAATTGGTAGATTAGCAGTTGGGGCATCCGCAATTAATTTGATTGCTTCATGCTTTTTAGAGGATGAAACCGGTTTAGCCAGAGCTCCATTGATCTTATCATTGCTTGGATTCAAGATCACTGACGTTTCTCCTTCTATGAGTACTAGAATCAGAAGATTTAGAATTGATTTAGAATACGGGGTTGGCCCTCAAAGATTAAAATGGTCTGTTGAAAAGACCGCCAAAGATTTATTGTATTTACACTCTCGTTTTAAATTTGATAAATGGAGAACCGAAGTTGTGAGAAATAATAAAACTGATTTGCCACGTTATCCAATTCCTCCATTGAGAAATGTTCAAGATAATAACTCCAAGTCACGTACCAAAAAGGAGTCGAATGAGCCTAGTACTGAGGACGATAATGCTTCCCTCCGTAGTGCTGCCACAAACCATACCCTTAGAGAGCAATTCAACACTCTTAGAGCTCATTTGACCAACATATCGTCGGCATCAGGAGAAGGTGACGTGTCTCCAGAACAGCGTCGTTTACGTTTATTAAAGAATAGCGAGTACATTGAAAATGTCACAAAGTATTTGAATGATTTGAGTGCTTTGGTTGGGTTGAGACCTCAATCGAACAGATTGTTCCAGTTTTTTGAAATCTCGCCTATTTCTTCTTTATTAAATTACGAAACTGGATTCACAGGGAAACAAGGAATTGTTCACATTGGAGGTTCAGCGAAATCTCAGGGTTGGAGAGTTGGCCACTTCAAGGCAAATGATTTGAAGGGGATGATCGACAGAAGAGCAGAGAAGTGGTTATTGATTAGAAACTCTTATGTGATGTACGTGTCAAGCATTAATTCTACTTCCCCATTAGATGTTTTCCTTGTTGATCCTCAATTCAGGATTATTTATAAGAAGGATGATGACCAAAAGGAGGATATTCATGATGATGATGAATCAGATTACGATGATTCGTCTATCACTCAAAAGAAATTAATAGAGAGAGCAACTACTGAAAATGACGCTTCTCATAAGAATGTTTTCCAGCATTTGAAGATCACCCTCGAGAATGCCGAGCGTAAGTTAGTTCTTATTCCCAAGTCTGTGAAGGAGCAAAAGTTATGGCTCAAATCATTGATAGATATGAAAAATGCAACTGTATATGCTAACACAAATCGTTTTGAGTCCTTTTCTCCAGTTAGACAGAACTGTTTTGCTCAATGGTTTGTGGATGGGAGAGATTACTTTTGGGCGGTTTCATCAGCTTTGGAAATGGCCAAGGATGTTATTTTCATACACGATTGGTGGCTTTCCCCAGAATTGTACTTGAGAAGACCTGCTAGTGGGAATCAACATTTCAGAATTGACAGAATCTTGCAAAGAAAGGCTCAACAAGGTGTAAAGATCTTTGTTATTGTGTACAGAAATGTTGGTTCAACGGTGTCGACAGATTCCTTGTACACTAAGCATTCTATTTTGTCACTTAATGAGGAAAACATTCACGTGATAAGATCTCCTAATCAATTACTTCAAAACACCTACTTTTGGGCCCATCATGAAAAGTTGTGTATTGTTGATCAGACCGTTGCATTTGTTGGTGGTATTGATTTATGTTATGGAAGATACGATACTCCTGACCATGTTTTGACTGATGATTCAGATGTCAATTTCAACTCATTGGGTGTAGATGAGAGACAAACATCTGAAGATTTCATCAAGTTTCAAACTTTCCCAGGTAAAGATTATTCTAATCCTCGTGTTAAGGACTTCTATGCTTTGGAAAAGCCATATGAGTCGATGTATGATAGATCTGTCACCCCAAGAATGCCTTGGCATGATGTTCACATGGTCACTTCAGGTAAAGTGGCTAGAGATTTGTCACGTCATTTTGTTCAGCGTTGGAACTACTTGATCAGACAAAAGAGACCAAGTAGATTTACACCATTGTTGACCCCTCCTTCAGACTTGACTGATGAAGAGTGTGAAGAAATGGGATTGGATGGGACCTGTGAAGTTCAACTTCTTAGATCATCTTGTAGTTGGTCGCTTGGCTTAACTGAAACTGAACAGAGTATTCAAAATGCCTATTTAAAGTTAATTGAAACTTCTGAACACTTGGTTTACATTGAAAATCAGTTTTTTGTTACTTCTTGTTTTATTGATGGGACCGAAATTAAAAACAGGATAGGTGATGCTTTGGTGGATAGAATCATCAAGGCACACAAGGAAGGTACTAACTGGAAAGCTGTAATTGTTATTCCACTTATGCCTGGTTTTGAATCCCAAGTTGATGAACCAGATGGATCTTCAGTCAGAGTTATCATGCAATGTCAATACATGTCTATTTCAAGAGGTTCCACTTCCATCTTTGCCAAGCTCAGAAAGTATGGTATCGAACCTGATGACTACATTCAGTTCTTCTCCTTAAGAAAATGGGGTAGAATTGGACCAGATAGAACTTTGGTAACAGAGCAGTTGTACATCCATGCCAAAACAATGATTGTTGATGATAGAATTGCAATTATTGGAAGTGCTAACATTAATGAAAGATCCATGAGAGGCTTAAGAGATTCGGAAGTGGCCGCGGTTGTTAGAGATAAGGAAACTGTAAAGACCACCATGGATGGTGAGCCTTACTTGGCAGGAAAGTTTGCTCATACATTGAGAATGAGACTCATGAGAGAGCATTTAGGTGTCAATGTAGACATTCTTGATATAGTGGAGAGGAGATTTAAGCGTTTTGAGGAAGTTGCAAGAACCGCAGAAGGTTTGAAAGCAGCTACTAATAAGTTTACAGACTTTGAAAATGCTGTGATATCAGCAAAGGTTGAACTCGCTTCTAGAGATATTTTGAATGAAAAGAATGGTACTTACAGATGGAACCATTACCAGAATTCAGAGAATTTTGAGGTTGAAGAATTTGAAGTTGAATTCGATCCAGAGGATGAGAAGATTCCAGCACCATTGAATTTGCCTATTTCCTTTAACAATAGAACCGGAACTCATGAAGCCAACAGGGGTATTAGAGACAAGAAAAAGCACTCATTTGATACCAGAGTTCAGCATAGTGAGGATCACAAGAAGGATGTTTATGGTGATGGTGTTGATAAGTATAAGAGTAAACTCGGAAAGAGATCAAGATTGAACAATTCCAAGTTTTTGAGAGATTTGGCACACAAATCAATGCTGGAAAACCCCAATGCGGCCTTTTTGCCAGATCTTAATAGTGTTATTGACTTTTTAGAAGGTGATGACTTCGACATGGTGGATGACATGGATGACCAATCAGAAAAGATGATTACAGAAAGAAATAGGGAAAGATGGGAATTGCTTAAGAAGATCTCTTATTTGCAAAGAGTAGCAGCCAAAGTGAAAGAAGAAAGCGAAGAAGAAACAAAGAAAAGATCTTCTGCTGGCCTTGACCCAGTCACGAGGAATACTCCTTCAGCTTCAGTATCTATACCTACTGTTAAGACTCAAGATGTTATTTTAACTGATTTCGATGGAGCACCTAACTCACCATTAGATCCAACCGAAAACTTATCGGAAACCCCATCGCTTAAGGAAGATTCCATCCATGAACATGACCATATCCCTATTGTTACTTTGGATGACCATGAAGTACGTGAAATTATTCAAGGTGTCAATTCATCTGGAATCAATAATTTTAGTAGATATGTGGATCCTTATGGGTTTAGTGATCCTTTGGACCCAGACTTTTATGAGGATCTTTGGTTTGAGCATGCTAGAAGAAACACGGAAATCTTCAGAATGGTTTTCCATACTCAACCTGACAACAATGTTGAAACATGGAAGGGGTACAAGCAGTTTTCTAAGTTGAGCAATGCTTTCACCATCTCTCAACAACAAGATGCTAAATTCAGAAAGCGTACAACTAGTCTTTTAGGTGAATCTGAATCAGATGACGAATCAGACCTTGACAGAGATCAACATTATCGTATTAATCCTCAAAAACGCCACAGTCAAGCTTCGATTTTCGTGAAGGATTTGCAAGATGTCGGATTGCTTGGACAAGCACCACCTTCGGCTGGTAGTATTGCTAATAATATCAACAGTAAGCGTAAAGCAAGACGCGATAACGACAACAGGGCATTCCAAGGAATTCAGGAAGAATCAGTTGAGCTGAAGGAGATCCCTGAAATAAATGTATTAAATGGAGAAGAGACCGAAGACTCTAAGCCAGAAAACGCCAACGCAAATCTTGGAAATGTTCCTGCTTCCAGTGGCACGAATGGCACCAGTGGCACCAGAAGACGCAAGAGAGGTAACACTTTTACTGCCAGACGTAGACTTCAACACGGTGAAATGATTTTTGAAAGAAACTCGGCTGAAAAGATATTGAACGAAATCCAGGGTAACTTAGTGTTTTTCCCCACTGAATGGTTGCTGAGGGAACTTGATGGGGAGAACTGGTTCTACAATACCGATAGAATACCTCCAATTGAAATCTACGACTAGATATATTTGCTATTTGTATAAAACTTTAATGATTATTTATAGATAAACAACCACAACACAATACACTTGACCATAATGATATGACAGTAGCGTACGTGTACCCTGATCGGACTTGCTAACAGTATTTAACGAGGATTCTTCCCCCATTTTTAATTAAACCCTACGCGCACAAAAATAAATTTCTAGTAGAGAAATCTCGTTGTCGGATCGTTTCAACAAGTTTATAGGAGCCGAGATGTTCATTCAATTACTATCCTATGCTGGTGTGGTATTCGGGTTTCTCTTTTTGGTTGTTTCAATTGCATCTGGGTTGTATTTCATCTCAGAATTGATTGAGGAACACACAGAACCCACCAAACGATTTTTACGCAAGATCATTTATGGTGAAGTTGTTCTTTTAATTTTGTTGGCCGTTTTCGATGGTTTATCATACAAGTTAACATTATTTTCGATATTTTCTTACTGGGTTTATTTGCAGAACCTTCACAAGTTCCCCTACGTCGATGCAAAATCGCCAATCTTCATAGCCAGCTGTGCTTTGGCATTTGCAAACCATTGGTTCTGGTTCAAGAACTTCCACGACCCTTACATTCCTCCAATACAAGTCAGATTGAGACCTGAATATGTTCCTCCAAGAATTCCTTCGTACGTTGAAGTATGTTCGTTCTTTGGACTTTGTATCTGGCTCGTTCCATTTTCATTATTTGTTAGTTTGAGCGCAAATGACAACATTTTACCACAGCACATGAGCAATAATGAGGGTGAAAGAAAGAAGCACACTGGTTTAGCTAAACTGGCTGTTTCGACATTGAGAGACTTTATCTATTCCACGGGGAGAAAGTTTGGATATGAATTGGATCCTAATCGTGGTATACTTGCCTAAGGCAAATGGTATATAAAATATAAGCATTTCCTGATGTTCTTGAAAGTAGGATCTACAGTAAGTCTTTTATCCCATTATCCATAATTCATTACATACTTCTATATTCCATTCAAGAATTTCTTCAAAGGGGTACCAATATCATTCAAACTCAACAAGAAAGTGTCATGCCCATAATTACTGATATCATTACCCAATTCAAAATACTCAATATGACCTTGTTTGATCCCCAATCTCTCTTTATTTTCTTTCAAAATATTTGCAATTTCTCTTTGTTGCCAAACTGGGAATAGAATGTCGGATTCTACACCAATTACCAAGACGTCCTTGTGTGCTATTTTTTCCATTCCCTTTTTTAAATCCTGTAAAGCATCTTCTTGGGTGACAATGGCAGACTTGGTTTCCTTGTAAGGCTCCTTTGGAATGGATGATGAAACAGAAGCAACTTTACTCCCCTGGAAGGCTTGTTCAGATTCAGCTCGTCTAAGTGCTGCCTTCTCTCTATTCGACAAGCTCAAATCAAACAAGTCCATTGCCTTCAGAATGTACAAGAGAGAATTTGCATCATACTCCAAACAAAACTTTTCCCCTGCATGGTCCAAATAAGTCTCAACTAAGAAATCTGGGCACAATGCAGGTGGTTTGGAGTCATCTGCTCTGTTTCTTCCAAATCGGTACTCCCATTCAGGTCCGGAACGGTAAGTTACTGTTGCAATTTCTCTTGCTAACTTCATTCCTACATGTGGAGGGATTTTGTCATAGTAAAACCCTCTGTTCCAGTTTGGATCGCTGATCAAGACTTGTCTTTGGGTATGCCTTAAGGCTATAGAGTATGGATGAGACCTAGCGCATCCACTTATCGAAACAACCTTGTCAACTTGATCTGTAAATTCCCACGCATAGGCCAATGACTGCATGCCACCCATAGAAGCACCTACACTAGCGTGTATCTTGTCAACTTTGAACACCTCTTTTATTAACTTGTTTTGAGCGCGTACCATGTCATTGATAGTTATAATAGGGAACCTGGTTCCATAATAGTCTCCATCCGCAGGATCCCTCGAAGATGGCCCTGTTGAACCATAGCACCCACCCAATGCGTTTGTGCATATCATAAAGTATTTGTCAGTGTCCAAGTACTTACCTGGTCCGATAAAGTCTTCCCACCAGCCCTTTTTAGGGTTCAATGGCTGCGATTTGGCATGGGAAGATGCTGATAATCCCGTGTGAATTAGAATAATATTGTCTCTAGATTCGTTCAATTCTCCCCAGGTTTCATAGGCAATTTCGTAGCTTGGCAAGTACCCTCCATGGTCAAGGAAGATTGGATCATTCGACTTAAAAATCTGGAATCCTGTTTGAACTTTTGAGTATGAAGGCTCTGGGCCACTCTCTAGAGAAGAAACACCTTCCACAGCGCAGGAGTTCTTCAAAGCCTTTGTTTTCTCTTCAAGTTTGTCCAAGCAAGGGAACATCATCTGAGGGTTTGAACTCTGCAGAATCGAATTTGAACTCTTCCCCTGGAGTGCTTGTTTGCTCAAGAATCTTGATGAGATTCTAAAAGGCTTCAATTTCGACAAAACCCTCGACATATCGAATCGATCTTTTGGTTATAATTAAGCGATACGGTGAAGTTTCCCATCTACTCCACCAAATGCAATGATTACTTACATTAGTAATTAGATAGATAGCATATAGGCACGTGATGTGGTAACTTTTCAAGTATGGTGTATGTTCACGTGCCCGTGTACAGGATTTATGAAATGGTAACATATTACACTACAGATATGCCTCATGAGGAAGCAGTGGATCAGAGTTGGAATGGATTTCCTTGGGTAAACCATGGATTCACTCTTTGTAGAGTGAAATTGTTTCAAATTTGCATTTTCACAGGTACGTTCCTACTATCATCCATTCTAATACTTCAGGGGTTGGTTAAGGGGGAAGCACCAGGAATCTTTCAACAGGCAAACCTGATATTTTTCCAAGATATTGCAATTGAATGGTTCTGCAGCATATATATGTATCAGCTATTGTATTATGCTAATAACAGTCCTGTTTTTGAAAAAGCAGTGTCATACTATTCCAAAAACATTATAATTTTCTGTTCTGTCACCATATTACTAGACTCCTGGTGCCTCGGACCTTCAATATTTACCAGAATAGGATATTTTATAGGACGATGTGAGGGCCATATTGGGCTATCCTACTCTGAATGTTCTGCAATCGGGTCCAAATGGGCTGGTTTCAAAATATCCGGGCATTACCTGATAATTATCTCGGCAACCACTACAATAAGCAGCGACTTGTACAAAGTTTGGATAAGGCACAGAGAACACGCAAACGAGAACCAATCACTCGACAGCTTCTACTCTAACTACTTTCCTTTTGCCTTCGCCATTCTCCTCATCTGGTACTTTGTCTTTTTAGGCACCAGTTTGTATTTTCATTCCATTCTAGAAAAGGCCATTGGCCTAGTTATTGGAGTGACCATTTCATATTTCATGCCCGAGTTCCAGGGTTTAGAAGACGAAGATCAGACCGAGGAAACTACCGTATAGGTAAATATCAGTAGTGATTACTATTAATAAGAATACTGAAAGAAATGTATTATATAGTCCAGAATAGAGTGTAGCAGGTGCGTCCAGATCAGATGGTAACCAATGGAGCTAAATTGTAGGGATAATTTTCCATCATCATCTGGTTGTACAAGATCCTAGAATTTTCCCCACAAAGCATGACAGCCTATCTGGAATGTTCTCCACTATAAAACTGCTTATCTAACCCCAGTTAATTAATACAAATAAAATGTGGGTGACTAGTAGACTACGGAGCTATTTGTGCCCTGCCAAAATTTTATTTTTGCAGTGAGTGATTTGTGCCGATTCATGTAGCATGCATTAAGTTACTAACCATAATCTTTACCATCAAACTGCGGCCAAACCGTGTCTTTGTAGCCGTGCTTTTGATGTTTGTGTAATAATTTGATGAGAAATTTGAGCAATATATGCGATATTGGTTTCCGAATTCATATTGGCAGAGAAGAGTTTATAAGCAACGAGAATCCTTTTGGAAAGTTAATTTTGTAGAGCAAAGAAGTATATTTTAATGTACCATTATCATATTAATTTCTCAAACATACACTGTGAAGAGTGTGAAGCTGCCATTGTCAACACCTTGTCTGACTTTTTCAAGGTTGAAGTTGCCCCAACAGAGCCTGATCCACAAGCTTTGGAAGATCCTGATGCCGACGACAAGGCTGTTGTTTTTATTAAGGGAAACGATTTGGACTTGTATTGTTGGGGTGCTGGTCGCTTGGAAAGATACGTCAAGAGAATCAATGCTGGGTTCCTTGCTAAGGGCTTGGATGTCTTGTCCTGGGAAGTTTACAAGGACAATGACTTGTTTTTGGCTTCTAAAGTCAGTAAGGTTGTTTCCAGGTTCGATTTGATTTCAAAGTTCACCAGAAACAAGTCGTCCAAGACGCACTTGAAGAACTGCAGAGTCTGTCATGAAGACGAGAAACAGAAGCACAAACTTTCAACTGAATCCTTTGATAATTCGGATACCGTTGAAACTATCGTTGACAGCCCAGAGAAGGAGTACAGAGCTGTATTTTCCATTGGTGGTATGACTTGTGCTGCGTGCCTGACCTCAATCAACGAAGTCTTGGGCAAACTTCTTGACAATGGTTCATCCCAGACTGAGAAGAACTATGCTGTCAACCTCTTGCAACACACTGCAGTTGCCATCATTGAAAACAAGCAGTTGATCAACAAGATCATTGAAGCGATTGAAGATGTTGGTTATGAGGCTCGTTTGATTGAGGTTTTGCCTGTCCAGAGGTCCATCAACACCAAAGTCACCGCTCTCATTGGGGGTATTAGCTGTGCTGCATGCACCAGTTCAATTGAACAAGCAGCAAATAGCCTCCCGTTTGTCCTTGATTCGGGAATTAATTTAGTTACCAAGACTGGTACGTTTGTTATCGAAGACACCTCGGGTTCCAACAACATTGACTTGCTTAAGGAAGCCATTGAAGACGTGGGATTTGATTTCACACTTATGAAATCAGAACAGATCAACTACACTTCCAGCAAAGTCAAACCAAGAACCATTAACATTAGTATTGATGGGATCATGTGCGAAAACTGCCCAGAGGTTATTCACAAATACCTTTCAAGTTACGGTGAAGCAGTTATCATTGACGATCCAGTCACTTTGGATAACCCGTTTATCAGTTTTTCATACATTCCCAGAAATGACGTTACTGTTCGTAAATTTTTGCATGACTTGAACAGACTCGTTAGCAGTGATTCCACTGAAGAAGGGTACAAGATTCTTGAAAATGAATCCAACGGGACTTTTACATGTTCTATTGTTAAGCCAGTTTCAATGGAAGAGCATTTAAGAAAGTTATCTAAGAAAGAAGTTATGAAGATTGTTGTGAGATTGGTCATTGCAGTAGTATTTGCCATACCTACATTTATATTTGGGGTTGTATCTATGTCGTTATTGCCCAAACATAATCTGTTCAAGAAGTGGATGGACGAACCAATCTGGGCCGGTAACGTATCCAGGGAAACCTGGGCCTTGTTTATCTTGAGTACCCCTGTTTATTTCTTTGCTGCTGATATATTCCACAGAAAGGCTCTTGCTGAGTTGAAAGTGCTTTGGTTCAGTAAGAACTCATACAGCAAGAGATTTTTGAGATTTGGATCAATGAATTTGTTGATGAGTTTAGGTACTACCATTGCATATGTTGCTAGTGTTATTTTGGTGGGGATCAATGCTACACAGGACAGAACTTCCAATGTCGGTTCGCATGATGCATATTTTGACTCTGTTGTATTTTTGACCTTTTTCCTTTTGATTGGTAGATTGCTTGAAGGCTACTCCAAGAAGAAGACTGCCGAGGCAATTTCAGAATTGGGTTCATTGAAGAAGAACGAGGCTGTTTTAGTGGAAAATGTTGATGGCGAATTCACTAACGATCAAGAAATTGAAGTCAAGATGTTGGAAATTGGTGATTTCATTAAAATTGTCCCAGGGGAATCTCCTCCGGTAGATTGTGTAGTTGCTGAAGGCTCTACAGAATTTGATGAATCTGCATTGACCGGTGAATCGGCCCCTGTGAAACACTCTGAGGGTCACCAAATCTTTTCAGGGACAGTTAACACTGGTAATTCATCTGTCATTGCCAAAATCACAAGCTTGGATGGAGACTCATTAATTGATCAAATTGTCAACACCGTCAGAGATGGTCAACTTCGTAAAGCACCTATTGAAAGAACGGCTGATCTTTTGACAAGTTATTTTGTCCCTGTTATTACGTTATTGGCTATTATTACATGGATTATTTGGTTAGCCATTGGACTTTCTGGCGCCATTCCAAAGTCATACTTGGATGTTGAAACAGGTGGGTGGGTGTTTTGGTCTTTGCAATTCTCAATTGCTGTTTTTGTTATTGCATGTCCATGTGGTATTGGTTTGGCCGCACCTACTGCCCTTTTTGTTGGTTCTGGTTTGGCTGCAAAAAACGGTATTTTGGCCAGAGGTGGTGGTACCGCGTTCCAGGATGGTGCAAAGACTAATGTGATTTGTTTTGATAAGACGGGGACCTTGACCAATGGAGAAATTCAAGTTACCGACTATTGGATCGCTAATAGTAAGTCAGAACTAGGTGGAGTTTTCACACACTTTTCCTTGCAAGTTTCAAGGGACTTGGAGTTGGTTTCCAAACATCCAATTGCCAAAGCTGTGAAACTGTTTGTTGATCACATTTTGGAAAAGTCGTCAAAGGTCATTTCTTCGGTTAAGATTCCTCAAGTTGAAAATGTCCCTGGAATGGGTGTTCGAGGCTCTTTCGTCTTGACTTCTGAAGATGAACAAATTTGGAAAGATTACTCCCCCGAAGAAGCGATATTGGGTAACGAAGCTCTTATGAATAAGCATGGTGTTGTTTTAAAGCCTACACAAAAAGCTCTTTTGGAAACATGGAAGTCACAATCCAAATCTGTTATCATTGTTGCCATTAAATGTAAGAAGTTATTTGGAAACGACTCGTTCAATTTGTTAACAATGATGGCTGCTCGTGATCAAATAAGAATTGAAACCAAGCAAGTTATTAGTTTCCTTCAGTCTAAAAACATTGAATGTTGGATGATCACTGGTGATAACAATGTTACTGCACAGGCAATCGCGAAAGAAATCGGAATTAAGAACGTTGTTAGTGAAGTCCTTCCAGATGAAAAGCAAGAACAAGTAAAGTTGTTGCAAAAGGGTAAAGGACGAGTCGTTGCAATGGTTGGTGATGGTATTAACGATTCGCCTGCCTTGGCTACTGCGGATGTTGGTGTTGCTCTTTCTTCAGGAGCTGATTTGGCTGTTACCCTGAGTGATTTCATTTTACTTAACAAAACCCACCCATTGTCTTCCTTGGTAACGCTTTTTGATTTGTCAAAGGTTGTTTTCACAAGAGTTAAGTTCAATTTTGGATGGAGTTTGGTTTACAATATGATTGGTATTCCCATTGCGGCTGGTGTTATTTACCCAATTAACCACACAAGATTGAGTCCAGTTTGGGCTAGTGTTGCAATGGCGGCTTCTTCTGTTAGTGTTGTGCTCAGTAGTTTGGCATTAAAATTCTATAAACCCAAAGTTAATGTTGAAGGTGAGTTGGAAGATGTTATTATCGAGCCATTGGAATGCTTCATTGAAGAGGAATGAAAGTAACTAATCTATGTACTAAGTTGTTGTTGTTTTTTTGGCTGGTTTATAATATAATATTAATTTATATCGTTCAAATAATTTTCGTTATCGTGCATTCGTGACTAAATATTATGATGATTCAAAAACTTCATTGTCAAATTTAACTATCATCACAGTTACGTTATCTGTTGTAGATTTATCTATGGCGTATTGACATAACTTTTTGGCCGCCATTTGCGGTTCATTCGTTTTCCTTAGCACATCCAATACAAATTCACATGCTGTCAAATCCGAAATCACATCCCACACCCCGTCACACGCTAAAATCATAAACTGATCATCTTTAGTGATTTCAGTGCAGGTTGTGAAGGGTTTCCCAATTACCAAACTCTTCATATAGGAATCACCTAACGATCTGGTTACGGCAAGAACTCCATTCACTCTATTTTTCATTATCAAGCCTCCAGAGTCCTTTACCCTATTCATTTCATTTAAATCTGTAGCCTTGTGGTCATATGATAAGCGAAATGGTTGGCCATTTCTGTACAAAACAATTCTCAGGTCACCGACATTTGATGTATACAACATTCGCTTATGAAATGAGGATGGAATGAAGTCGTATTTTGACTTGGGGCCCTTTTCAGCTTTCTTTTGGTCATCCTTGGCTTGGTTCTCCTTGTTTATGTGATTGTCTCTAGCTTCTCCGTCGGTTTCCCATCTAAGGACAGCGACTACCGCAGTGCAGCCCGAATTACCAGTACCCTCCGTTTCTATTAGTTCGTCAGCTTTCACAAATGAATTATATAAGTTTTCCTGCAAATCAGATTCCCCCATTAAAGGAGCAGTATTTGAGTCTTCTTCGGAGGCTTTAGATTCTGCGTCGCTTCTTAATTCAGTCGGTGCCTTTGAATTGTTTTCGATCTCTTCTTCCAAGAGTTGGTGGAGGTGGTTTCCACACCATCTTGCAGTATCTTTACCTGCATGACCGTCAAAGATTGCGAAATAGCCCCAGTCAACACGTTCGGCAAAGTTTGCTATATACGTGTGCACATCTTCCATTTTGTTCCTATAAAGGGTGTTCTTGTTTTCAGCGACCCCTACTTTGAAAGAGAGTCCATAGAATGGATCAATTGACGAAGGTGATGACTCCTTGGGTGTTGTTTCCAGCATTGTAATTAGTAGCCAAGTAAGTGTAGTTTATGGTTGATGGCTAGATTTCTCTGTTCTGTGGCAATAACACTCAATATTTAGTTTAAAATGGCTGATTTTTTGCTTCTTAGTGGCCACAGGTATCCCTTAAGACGTTCAACAAAATCAATCGTGGAATCGAGCGAATTTCAAACTAATCAAACGCTCTAGTTCGGGACTTTGTTATCCTGTGTTTATAAAAAGGTCGATGGAGCTATTTTTTTCCCAAAAATACTCTATTTCTGATACTGTTTCAACCTATCTGGTGTGTGATTGAGTGCCACTTACTGTCGTTGTTTATTCTTTTTGAAACAAATTTAGAGGGGTGTATATGCAGGAACACAATAGCTAGAAAGCCTTTTGTGGTGCCCTTTTGAGGGTTGTTGATGGTTGTAATATGCAACAGTAGTGATTATGGAAGGGTCTCGCCGTTCCGTAAGGATATTTACAACATGGCAACTGGTTTTAAACAAAGAGAAGAGAGAAAGGGATTACAAATATAGGAGAGCGAACATATGTAAAAAAAAAAAAAAAAAATTGTACTTGGATCTCCAGATTGAGGTGATTTCGGGAGTATGGCTGTGTATAGTGAAGTCCATATAAATATAACTATATGGAATTTCTAGCTGAAGGAGTTATCATTCAAATTGATACTGATTTCCCAGTATCACATGGTCACCTTTGTAACTGTACATTTTATCTAGAATCTTGAGCTCCAAAAAAATTCCACTAGAGTTTTAACGATTAGCAAAAATGGAAGTTGAGAGTTTCACAAGTACAATTAATTTCCTCTCCCTTGAGGTTTTGGAACGAATATTCAGGCATGTTTCAACCAAGGACTTGGTCAATTTGTGCCTTACAACCAAACAATTTTATGTGCCAGCTGTCAATAAGTTGTACAACAAGATAATTGTTTCTAATGAAAGGTCATTGGGCCAGGAGGTAAAAGATTCCATTACAGATTACTCAGATAATATCGGAACTTTAATTCATTCCTCACGTTTATTGCATTTGCTCTCAGTATTGGCAGAGAACCAGAACCTTGGCCAGTGCGTTAGGTCCTTGATCTTTCTTGATGATTGGAACACGTTTCATGGCCATCAAATATTGTTAATTTATCTAAAGAGACTATTACAACAGAATTTGCATTTGGAAACCTTTGTATTTCCTTTAAAGGTTGCTACAAACTTATCCGACTTGGTTTCTATTTCGTCATATAATTTCCAGTCTGTTTCTAAGCTTTCGATTACTGTCCGTGCCTTACAACTCCAACAACCATTGTCTTTGCCAAACTTGCAATCTTTAAAAATACACTATTTTAATGAGTCTGCAGCAAGATTGGCTTTAGAAAAACTTTCCATTGCTTTGGGTTATGGAGGATCTCTACGGAATTTAGACGAGTTATCCTTTGAAAAAGTTGAGGAAGAGGATGACGATGGCTTCCTAGATGGACTCTCTGGATTATCGTTGAGGAGGAAATCTCCAATTTGGTACAGTTTCTTTGTGGCGTTGTATCATCATGACATACCCCTTTCTTTACAGTCATTGACCGTAAATGGTGGGTGGCTTTTAGAAGAGGAATTGGAGGTTTTGAAACCATATTTTGACTCACTCACGAAATTCAAGCTTTGCATGACTTGTGATTCGACACATTACGAATCGATTTTCAAGTTATTGACCCCACAAATAGATTGGTTGGTTATAGATATGCCTCTTCACTGCGCTGATTGTGAGTATTCTATTCAAGCCATATTAACTATACCAAAACTAAAAAAGTTGCTGATATCTTGTCACAACATTTTAACATATGAAGTAAATCAAATTCTAGAAACACATCAACCAAACTTGCAGTATTTGAAATTAAATGATTACGCAAGACAAATAGCGGACTATGGGCTATTATCTAAGTGCTTAAATCACAAAATGAGTATTTTGAACTTTGACTATGGAATTAACTTTAACCAACTTGTTGACAAGTTTTACTTTTCAGACACGTTCTTTAAAGATGGCTCAACCCAGGTCATAAACGATCATACAATCCACTTTATAAGAGACACTGGTGCAATTGGATTAAACGAATTTGTCCGATACTACCTCAATATTGCATACAGTCCTTTCATAAGTTGCAACATTGATATTAAGAAATTTAAGCATCTAAAACATATAGAAATTTTCAATTTGAAAGTATTGGCTAGCAGGTCTTTTAAAGTCGGATTGTTTCACGTTACAAACGACAAGTATATACCAATTCAATGATTAAGCCCACTTTTGGTCGATCTCACTTTTGTAGTCTTTGAAACTTTATCTAAATTCTTACAAATCGCTCAGTGGAAAGCATGTTGGACTTGACAGATGAAATTGATACTTAGAATTGTCCTGTAATTAATAATTTATATCTGAAACAACACTCTGGAGAAAAGTCACCATGTGCTATTAACAAGATGCTCGCTGCAATAGAAGCAAAGAGGGGCCAAAAAAACGATAATTTTCGGCACAGAAGATTGGGAATGCGTGTATCGTTACATCCGATCCAGTTTATGTTATGCTTTGTTGCAACTGTTTCATCATTCAATGCAGGGAATTTTACCTAAGTACATGCTTCATCATTTGTTGAGCTTTTGCAGCCATTCGGGATACTTTACCCGCAGACAAGCTTTAGCTCATCCTACTACAGACCGCTAAATTAGCCTACGCACACACTGCACGCTATAGGGAATATATATGGAACAGCTATAGACGTGACAGTGTATTATGTACCCATATGTCCAACCCATTCACCATACCAGCTACCACAAAGAGACTTCTCTTTTTTTAATGCATCCCTCTAAATATCCACGTAAATTTGCAGCACCTCTGCACCCCATTATTCCAGAAGATTGTGTTTTTTTTGCCCGGCCCTCCCTCTATATAATAATTTTTTAGCGATAAATTACATTGTTATCTTTCCAACCAGCATGTCTAAACCTGTTCTCCCATACAAGACCGATGTGTCTCCAGAGTCTAAATTTATTGAGTTTGATGGCGCTAATTTCAAGACTGTCACCTGGAAGGTTCCTGAGGGTGTAACCTACAAGGGTAAAATTATCTATGTCCATGGGTTTTGTGAAGACTCTACCATTTACACACAATTCTTTGACCAACTCTCTGCCGAGGGATACGAGGTGTTTTTCTTTGACCAAAGAGGATCCGGTGAAACTTCGAAGGGTAAACAGTTTGGGATTTCTAACGAACATCACACTTTCAAAGATTTGGACTACTTCATCGACTACAACTTAAAATTGAGAACCGACCCAAACGAAAAGTTCATCTTGGGTGGGCACTCCATGGGTGGTGGAATCATCTTAAACTACGGTATTAGAGGTACACATGCTAAGAGTATCAAGTCCATTTTTGCCTCTGGACCAGAAGTTCAATTGAACCCAAAGACAAAACCAAACTCAATTATCAAAACTTTGGGTACGCTTGCCAGCAAGATTCTCCCAAACCTTAGAATTGACACCAAATTGGTTGTAGAGTACATCACATCTCATAAAGAATACCAGGCTTACATCAAGGCACACTCCCCAGCCTTGCTTGGGAGTTTGAGTTTAATTAATGGCATGCTTGTTAGAGGGGAGAAGCTTTTAGAACCAGAATACACTGCTAAGTTCAGAAACGACATATCAATCTTGGTGTTACATGGCACTAACGACAATATCAACGATTTTCACGCCTCGAAAAAGTTTTTCGGATTGTTGAAGGATGATGTTACGAAGGAGTTTTATGCAGCTGAAGGTGCAAGACACAGTTTATTCATTGAAGCGGAAGAGTACTATAAGCCTGTTTTCGCAAAGGTGGTCCAGTTTTTAGGGTAGATTCTACTAAGTAAGAATTATGTGAATATGAATTATGTAGAAATATTTCTCAAATCAATTTCTTGAAAATTGAACCAACTGATTCAGAAACAAAAAAATGTAACAGAACTTTTGAGTCATTTTTACACTCAAGTAACTATGTCAGAGAATGGGTTATACTATACGACAGAAGATAGAGATATGCTTGAAGGCAGAGAATAACCCCGATATGACACAGTCTCATTTGGCAGCGTGGGCCCATGAAGAATACAAGTCTGCTAAACCTCCTTCCCAAACTACAATATCGAGAATATTGAGTAGTAAGAATGATTTAATTGCAACCAAAGATACGGAAATGGGATTAAGTCGAAGGAGAAAACAGTTGAATCCACTTTTAAGAAGAATCCTTACTGAATGGATCACTCAATCGGTTTGGGAAAGCATTCCAATTACCGTCCCCATCATCCAGCTGACTGCAAACTCCATATGGAATAGGCTCTCGACAACAGAGAAGGAGGGTAATGGAATATTCAATCAGAAGTGGTGCACTGGCTTCCTTAAGAAATTAAACATCAATGTCACTGGTACAAAGGAAGATATAGAACAGAATCCAGGGCACTACAATTTAAACAAGGTTTGGAAATTGGATGACAAAGTTGAATTGAAAAAGTATTTGGCGAATTTGATCAAGAAAGAAGGTTACCGTCCTCAGGATATTTTCACAATAGATGAATTTCAGTTGTTTTACTCGTTACCTTTGGACCAAATCTTTGATGTTTCATCTATTGACAAGGGATTAAAGCAGACTAGTTCATCTCCCGAAAACTCATTAACTATCATGCTTGGATGTAATATGGACGCATCCGAAAAGTTGTCCCCATTGATTGTAGGAAAATCTGAAGTGTTTGATGTGACTGAAAGTTCAATACGGTCCTTGAGTACCTGGGGTATGACCAATGGGCGTGAGGCTGAATCTTCTGAATCATTTGCTAATAAAATTACAGACACTTACCAAATATCATACAAAGCAAATATCAACAAATGGGTAACTTCTAGTATGTTTCAAGACTATTTGTTGGCTTTGGACCACAAATTGTCTAGCATGTCACCAGGTAGAAAACTATTGGTAATAGTTGATGACTCTTCATCTCATAGAATAATTAATTTGAAATTAACTAATATCAGACTATGCTATTTGAAAAACAATTTGAAGCATAAAAATCCCTATAATTTGTCATACAGTGGTGTGAAGTTTGATTACCTTCCGATGAGTTATGGGATTGTGGAGGAGTTTAAAATATTGTATCGCATACAGCATTATTTGGATAAAATCAATTTACAGAAGGAAAAGTCAAGCATTTTGGTAGAAAGAAAACCTGTTGATTTTAATAACTTAAATTATAGAGAAGGATCCCAAGGCATGGAAATTCTTACTGAAGCAGACTACACTATTCCTGTGATAAAAGTTATTGAATGGATAAAACATGCATGGGACTCAGTTTCAAAGGAGAAAATCGTCACATCTTGGATGAAAACGCATTTAATCAAACCTGAAGAATCCTGGCCTGGAAATGGCTATACCAATGAATTGACTCCTAGGACAGTGGACTCGAATAAATCATATAATTCGTTAAGTGACTTGATGGGTTACTTGAATGTGGTGATTCCTTGGGAGATTGAAGAGTTATTGGGCCTAGTGAATGAACGTACAAAGATTACTTTTAGTTATGTTTCGATTGAGGAGATTGTAGGGAGCTGTTTGGCCGAAGGGATAACGCAGCGCGAAGATTTTCGGATCCAGTGGCTAGAGGGGGACATCATGGGTGGCTTTAAAAAGGAATATAATGCTACTGTTGCTCTACAATCTATATTTGACGAATCTATCAGATCATCGCCTAGTGAATCCCCGACTCCTGAGGTTGAAAGTAATGTTATGAAAAGGAAATTTCAAGAGACTCCGTCGTTGCCCTCTCAGGACAGTAACGTTGAAGTTAAATCTATCTTGACTCGGATAATCGGCTTAAGCCGAGATAAACGTATTCACTTATCACCCGAGGCCCTAGAAGAGTTGGAACAGAATTTAGAAAGTTTTAATGAATTATAGATTTACTATTTCTTATTTACACGAATTAATATACACATATAGACAGGCCTAGTACAGACTAATTGTCATTTTCCTTCTCTTCTTCATACCCAAGCAATCTAGCCTTTTCTTCCAACCGTTGTCTCTTTTCAGCTCTGGCTCTTCTAATTCTTGCAACTTCGGCTTGAATTTCATGAGGTTCCTTTGGAACTTGGTTCAAAGTGGCTGGATCCGGCCAGAATCCAGGCATGTTCAACTTCTTATCTGAATCCAACCCAACATAGTACATGATCCAAATTGGAGTCAAAAGGTAGAAACCAAACTAAAAGGTTAATATGAAATCTATCTATAATACTGCTGTTATACATACCTTTCCTGTTTCCAACTGTGTTCTGGTGAGTCCACCAATAAATTTACGATAGAACCCTGCTTGCATCTTGCCCTGTAAATAGAAAAAGTCTCCTTGAATCTTTTTTGATACAAGACTAAAATTGAGTGTGCCAAAACCAATAAAATAGACAACACATAGGAGGCATGAGTTATACAGCAATTGAGGCCGATGAGCCCATAGAACCGGTCGTTAAGAAGGGTGGTTTGAATAGCGGTTCTACAGTCCCGTCTGCAGCAATCCCATCTGCCGAATCACACACAGGCCCTGCCCCTGGTGCTGTCCCTAGTGCTCCTCCTGGTGCTCCTCCTACAACGACTACAGTCCCCTTAAATGGACCCTCAACTTCTTCACAACTCATACAAACCATACAAGAATCCTCACATCCAGTGGCTTTGCTATTCTATATATTCTTCAGATTATCGCCCCTCTTTGTTTATGTGTTTGGGAACTTCATTTTGGGTTTTGTCGTTCATGAAAACAGATTCATCATCCACTTTATATCGTTGATCTTGTTGATTTCGATGGACTTTTGGAACTTGAAAAACATCAGTGGTAGATTACTTGTGGGTTTAAGATGGTGGAATGAAATCACCCCCGTTGCTGATAAGGAGGGAGAGTTTGAAAACGTCTGGGTTTTTGAGACCTATGATGCCAATAGGGTGGTCAATCCAATCGATTCCAAGATCTTTTGGATTTTGTTATATGCCCAACCCGTTGCATGGATGGTTTTCGCCATTTTTTCATTTTTAAAGTTGGCATTCCTTTATTTGTTTCTCCTCATGATTTCATTTTCATTATCCTTAACCAATGCCCTTGCATTCACCAAGTGTGACAAGTTTGGTAAGGCAAACAATATTGCTTCAAATCTTGTTGGTAGGGCCACCGAAAGCTTATTGGGTAGATTGAATCCGTTTGCTTGATTGACACTGTTTGCTCTATATATGTAGTTCCAATGTACGTTGAAGAAATGGAAAGAACCGCTGCGATTTACTTCGAGTAGGAACGTTACTCTTTTGAAAGGGGGCTCCTGTAGCCACGTAAACAATCAGATCATCACAGACTGGAATGTTCTCTTCATTCCTCCTAGGTGTTACCTCGCGTCCTTCGATGCGGTCCAAATTAAGGCTGTCGGAATCCACCTTTTTATCTGAACCCTGTCGTTTGAATAGTTTTGTCAAAATGGTTGGAGTATTCGACAAAGGAAGCTCTTGTTCTTGCTCAGGTGGTCCCCTAAAGGCAGTTCTTAGAATTGTCTTCATTCTCCTTATGGAACCTGATCTTCTAAATGAAGTGGTATTAGTGCTTTTAGGTGAATATCTAGTATTAGAACTTTTTGTAGAATATCTAGTATTAGTACTTTTAGTAGAATATCTAGTACTAGTACTTTTAGGCATATATCTAGTGCTCAAGTTCTCCGTGGGGCTGTTCATTACAGATCCAGAGTCGTCCAGACTGGACAAATAGCTATCAAATATTTCATCCACTGTGTCGGCAAACAAATCATGCTCAACTCTGGGTTTGATAACACTAGGCTGTTTGATATCACTAGGTTGTTTGATATCACTAGGCTGTTTGATATCACTAGGCCGTTTGATAACACTAGGCTGTTTGAATCCAAACAATCTCCAACTTTTGGTAGTGGTTACTTTGGGCGGCAGATCCAGTTGTTGCAATTCTATGGCGTCTAACATAATATTTTCTTTCGGTATTTCGTTGGTCACTCTTACTTCTTCTGTAGGGAACAATGTATTGTACTCAAATACGTTGAGTAAAGGATTCTTGAATCTAGGTGGAGATTCTGGTAAATTATGGTACATTGGAAGAGTGGCTAGTATTTTTCTTTTGGGTGCAAAAAAGGATACACTATAAAAAATATACACAAAAAAAGTACAATTCAAATTTGAATTTTATATTGTAGCTAAAACACAGTAATCTACAGTCAAATAAAATCCCACTCAATCTAACTAATTTCAACATACATACCTTTGTAGTGGCGCATTATCAAATTAACATTCTTCCTTGTAAGGGTATTCCTCATCTTACAAGGTTAAAAAACACATTAGTATTAACCTCACGACAGCATATGAAGCCTCAGTAGAAGAAAATTAATGGACTAAATATATACGAAAGGTGCATAGGACCAACCAATTTTGCTTTCCCAGAGTTCAGGGCGAATTGTGAAGATTACTTCCCATAATACTTCTCTAATCTATGAGTTACAAAAACACTGAATGTAACAGTTCCATTTTCCAAATCCTATTAATATCCTATTCAGTACCAGTTCCATTTTCCAAATCCTATTAATATCCTATTCAGTACCAGTTCCAAATTGGAGTTTAATTTCCTTCTTAAGCTTGGCAAATATTTCACTGTTCCTATCAAATTATGTGAAAGATAATAAACCGGATGTGGTATCTCTAGCTGTCACTAAAATGTTCAACAATTGATCTTGGAATACTTTGGGTCTCTTGTTTTCTAAAATGATTAATACAAGAAAACGTAATCATCATGAGATTTCTCATCAAGAATCCCCAGAGTGGATTCCAGGACCTGTGTGTAATAGAAAATATCAATAGTTCAATGTAATGGTTACAAAATGGTCTACCTGAAATTTATTTAGGAAACCATGCATGCCTCTGGTTGTTTCTGGGGACTTTCTTTTGCAATTGTATCACCAAAACAACCAATTTTAATAATTCAGACATCTCTATTCTTTACTGTTCAAGTATTCCTTTTATATTTCCATTCTCAATATTAATCAGCCAAATGAACTAACATACAGTTCGCCAATACATAATATTACAATGAAAGTTAATTTGTTTAAAGAAGTTGGAAGAATCAGCATAGAATTGATTCATATTTCTAAAAGTAAGAATTAAGCTGTTAGAGAAATTTGAAGAAATCTGCATCATTCTGAATCAATATTGAAGTCCAGGGGAAAACTTCAAGACTAGGTTTACCAACGTAATTGAAAATCCCGGTAAAATTGAAGCAGAACTTCCTAATTTGAAACTTACAATTGAACCATAAGGGCGTTGATTCGGGCTATTTCTATCTATCTTATCTTATTAAAATAATATTGCACAGTGTAGCATGTATGGTCAATCCAGCAGTATGTTATACTGGTATTTTAATTAGAGAATCTTTCTTAATGCTGCAAGTAATCGTATATCGTATGTGACTCTGGAAATAAAAGCACTTCTGTTATCCGTTTGTAACACTAAAGAAAAAGGAAAGAGTCAGTAAAAAGTTGAGCTGTGTTGTGGACTTGCTCTATTATTCGAACTGGCTTAGTTCTTATATACTTGAGTAGGGTAACATCAAGTAACCAACCATAGCAGTTCTTGATCTTTCCTATCGGAATGGTCCTAGAAAGAAACCCCCATCTTCGCCGTATATATAACTTACATACACAGTCAAATACATACTAATATCAACATCTATAAACTAATGCCAGCCTAACTACTTGGTTTGAGATTTTATTTCCAGTATTATGAAAAATTCCGGTCCCTGTAGGTTTTCAGGTATGAATGATTTTACTGAAGCAATCGGCGTTTTCTTGCCTCTTTTACACTCCTGTTTGATTACACACAAAAGATATGAGATGAACAAAAATCACTTATTCACCACCTCTCCAACCAAAATTCTCTTCCTGAGATCTTTACTTAAATGATTAGAATTGAAGTTGACCAATTTTAAGATCATTTGGTTCATTAGCATATTCATTTCCATTTTGTCATAGATTGTAATAATTGAGGAGTTCAATCCATTTAAGTTGATTTCTCTCAATTTGTTTATCACATCTATTGAATAGTATTGCTCCTCGTCTAAGTTTTCCAACAATTTTTTGATAAACTTTGGTTTATTCTTTGATTTGTCCATTAACTTATTCCATAAAGATATGTCATGATTAATGTCACTCTTATAAGACTTGTGAGTTTTTCTATTGTTCAAAAATTTGATAACTAAGTTCTCGTCGTTCAATTCATCAATTATAATTTCAATACACTTTTCAGTTTCTCCAATCTGTTCATACAAATAAATCAATTCTTCCCAGTATTTTAGATTTTGGAATAGATCGATGCTGAGTTGGATATTGATGGATTTGCTTTTCTTCTTCAAGAATGGTAAAATTGAGTCTCGGTTATATTTGGAATACAATTCTATTCTGGCATCATCATGTTCGTCATTTTCATTATTTTCGATTTCCTTCAAATAAAGATAATTAATGTAGTCCATATGTTTCTCCTGGAAAATCTTTAGAACTTTATCCTTGAGGTGTTCCTGTTTTATCAACACTTGAATAATATCAGTTGTGGATTCTTCAATTTCCAGAATGGGAGGTAGCTTGTTTGAGTTCCCCTGTAATTTACTTTCTATTCTAAGAAACACTATCTGAGGTAAATCTTCGATATAATCTTCAAGAATATGATTTTTTGATAGATAATCCACCAAACTCACATCTTTTAACTTGATTAAATGCGGTATAGCCTTGTTATAATCGTTCGACTTATCGTACAAATCAGCTAAACAGCGTCTCAATTCGTTGTTCTTCTCGAATTCTTCACTTTCCAACTTTAACTCAATTAAGCTTTGAATTTTCTTAATATCAAACAAGTATGAATCCCATTTTATAAACTTAAAAAATTCATTCAATGGTTCATGATCAATATCCAACCAATACTCCAATATCTTCTCATAAATTTCATTTGAAATTTGGTAGTTTGCGGGTATAACCTGACTGATCTCCTTGATATGATGACAGTCAATAAAAATGTTTGCAAATGTCTCCCAATTTCTCAAAATTTCTAATTCTCGTTGTTCGTTTTCTTCGTTATCCTCTTCCAAGCCCTGTAATGACAATAATTCTGGCAAAAATTTTGAAGCAGTTTCCCATTCATCTTTTTTAATTAAGTTGTCAACATAACTAATACCATAACCTAGTCTCTTCTTCCAATTAACCAAGTGTATGCTGATTTCCCAAGCATCTAGGTATTTCTCGTTGTCAATAAACCAATCTAGTCGGTCCTGCAATTGAAATTCACTCGCAACAATACCATCTCGTGCACTTATAATAAAGTACTTTGTAGGTCCTCCATCATTTGGAGTTAATGAACTTATTCTATAATCATTTAAGCCCAAGTTTTCAATGTTTTTCATACCAACTTCTTCCTCAAATTCAACTTCCCCATTCGTCGAATTAATCAATTTTAATTCAGGATTTGAGAAGAGTCTTTTCTGGCTTTTTTCATCTATTCTAGGAGGCTCGTATGTCAAAACCATCCAAAGATCATCTTTAAAACTTGTGATTCCACTGATCAAGCTGCTCAACTTATAAATGTGCTCCACTTCAATCAGCTTTTTCTCTACTGACCTGAATGATGCAGTAGATGGTAAAATCTTTATTGGAAAGCTGTCTTCGTCTGTACTTTTCCCTGAAGCGATTCTTAGCATCCAAATGTAATTTCCCCATCCTATCAAGATTCTATCTATCTCTGGGAAACTCACTTTTGGCCAGTATAAATCGCTTCTAGGAGAGTCCAGTGGCTTTGGAATCTTTTTTACAATTTGCCTGGTGCTTAATTGACTGATTGTAATCCCAGAGTCATTCATCCAAATTAACATGTCGTTCATCAACTGAATTGAAACAACAGGTCCGTTTCCAGCGTCGATTACAATATCTTGTCTCTTTCCCAACCAGTTTCTATTTGAATAAATAACTTTCCCACTCATTCCACCAGTGATAAATCCTTTATTCCTGTGATAATTGGGGTCTAATATGACACCATGTATAGGCCGTTGAAAATCATATGCTGTAATATTGTTCTCTTCAAGTATCGAGCCAATTACGACTGTTCCATCCATTGATCCAGTTGCAAAATAAGTACCATCCGTGTATATCGATAATATAGATGCTCTATGCGCCTTAAATGTTCGAAGTGGTTGGAAAGTTGTACTGGTGATGTGAATCTTCCCTGAATGGGTTGCAAATATAAAGTATTTATCATGAAAAGTACAAGTAGATACTGGGTCCTTGGTAAACAATGTATTCCCCAATTCCTTTATCCTAGCATACTTCAATATGGGAGGGCTGTCAATTGTACTTTCCGAATCCGAATCTTCTGACTCCTCCGAAGTATCCGAATTCGCTGAATCCTCCCCATCTTCCAATTGACTGCTCGTAACACTGTCAATTGTCATATTCTCCTCTTTGTTCGCTTCTTCTTCACTAGCCATGTTGGTTGCCTTGCCTTGTATATTAATATACTGTTGTCTGTGATATTATATACATAATCACGTGATGCAGCAAATGTAGTACAAAAGTATTGAACTATTCCAGAATGTACCGCACCACAATCTATAGTCATTTTTTAACTTATGCTAGAATTCTTAAACGCTGATATATTATAAATAGTATCAACAATACTCTATGGTTTGGTCAAATAGCTGTTATTCTGAAATAGTACTTTTCAGTACTTTTCAATATTTTTTTTGAAGAATTTCCAATAAATTTTGTGATTTTCATCAAAAAGCCAATACATATTGAATTGTATAGTTATACTTAAATATATATCATTGAGTTAAAAAAAAAATCTAAATACAAATATACTTTCCAAGGCTATAAAATTCAGTCAGATATTTCAATAATTATAGTGCATGATGATGATTTTTACTGTCTCAGTAGAAGTAACATTTCTGTATACCATCACATCTTGAAAACCCATTTACTTATCCTTCACTCATATCTTCACTTTACTCTCTTTATGAGATATAACTGATTCGGATATCTAAACAGCTAACTATACTTTACTTTTACTATACCTTTCATCTAAAAAGTAGCATCTGGTCTGCCCTTTTGAAACTAATCCTATATTACTATCTTTTGCAACCATTTTAGTTTCCTGTATATAATTACACATTTATTCATCACCGAACATCAAAATCTGAACTAGTAATAATGTTAACGGCAACGAGAGGGGTGCTTGTTCAGTGTGATCCTTCTATCAGAGCACTTATTCTTCAAATTGATTCGAAAAGCCCCGGTATTGTTTTGGAGGAGCTAGATGACACACATCTCATGATTAAGCCGGACCAAGTTCAGTATGTGAAAAGTGAATTGAACAAGTTGTTGTCGATAAATATTTACAATCCCTTTGATGAAGAACAGAAGTAGATGAGCATGACAAATTAGGGAGCTTAACCTTACGTTTTAATTCACAAGGTTACCGGTTGAGTCTTAGATTTCCACTGGTCGAATATCTTTGCAAGAGCATCTATCGAGATGAACGATACCGTGAAATCGATTCCACATACACAGAGATGATAACAAACAAAAAACAATCAACTTCCTTTCAGTATTTCACAAGATGGTATTCTATACGTCTCAGGGCGAAAGCGATTCGAAGAATCAAATTCCAAAATTGCATTGTGTCAAATGCAATATGAGTGGAAGGTATGTGGAAATATAGTAAGAGAAAACTATTAATAAAACAAAACAGTTATAGAGAATCGATTGTAAATACACGATGAATTTGTGTTGGATTTGACTCTCTTTAGTATTAGCGTATTTTCTATTTACAGTCTTTCGAACCAGTCTAATGACTCTTTTCAAATCCACAAAGTAAAAATGTTACATGAATTCCACTTGCGTAGCCTTGTACTGAGTTATTCATATTTTGACTCACAACTCATTCAAGATAGTTTCATTAAATTCAATTGAGGTCTCATCCTGGTCAAATATCAGATTGAGTAAATCATAAGCAAAGGTGTTAAAGGATTCCAGATTCATATCAAGAGGAATAGAATCAAGGTGTTCCTGCTTTTCACTGAATTCTTGATAATTAATGGTTGTTTGTAGAACTATATTTTTCATGATTGATTTTGCAGTATTCGTATCATCCATACAAGATTTCACTCTACTATAAATTTTGGGAAGTTTCTGGCTGAAACTGTTTTTAAAGGAAGTGAAGTTCTGGGAAACTTCTTCCGCGGTCGATTTTGATGAATTCTTCGCTATAAGATCACCCAATATGTCCTTGAAGCACTCTTCGCGGAAATCTGTATAAGACTTGGCCATTTCTGATTGGACTTCATTCTTGGCATCCATCATATCATTGACGATTTTAGGCATTGACTTTTTGAATAATTCAAAAATACCACCATTGTCTTCTATTTTCCCATTTCTAATAATATCCCATACATCTGTAAAACCTCCTGTAAAGTCAATTGAAACCTCATTTTTGATAAATTGAATATCAAAATTATTCAAATGTTGCCCTAGAATCATCAAATTTTTAAAATAGTTAAGTTTTGTATCTATCAATCCTAAATGACTTAATGATTTTTTGTAAAATTCTCCCTTAAGCATTACAATGCTCGAATGAACTATGTAATGTGCAAGATCATCGAAAACCACAGAATTGATTAATTCATAGATCGACGACAATAAAGTCAAAGCTTTGGCCAAGGGAAGATAAACATCTTTAAAAAGATTGTTTGGATAATCCACATCAAGCTGATTGACAGGGCTTGCCAAACTTGATCTCTTGTTGGACAACCTCAAATCCTCAATAGTTGGAACATATTTCAACAACTTCTCATCAACATATATTTGAATCCTAAATATCAACCTGAATTGCACGTCGGATAATATAGATTGGAATAATTCACCATAGTTAATGGAATCAAAATAGACTAAGTTCTTGTCATTTTCGAACAGCCTATCCTCGTCTTCAAATTCGTAGTACTTTTGTAATAAAGTAGTCAAGTTACATAAATCGTTTATATTTGTTTCTCTTAGTATCAATAACCTTAAATCGTCATATAACGGGTCAAGAACATCCTTTGAAAAATTCAAAAATGATTCCACGATAAACAGGCGTTCTTTTGATGATCCCGAACCAAAAAAGCTCTTGAACAATTTAAACTCTTTTTCCAAAAGTGTTTTGAAAAACGATATTTTATCTTGACAATTTTGAACAAGGGGGTTGGAAGAGTTACCACCGGAGATATATGAATCGACCGATTTCCGTTCTACTCTCTCTTTAGCTACACCCCAAATGCCAAGCTCTTGAGATTTATAATTTTCAGAAATATAGACATTTAAATATTTCAATCTCACCGTAAAATAAGTCTGAAGAACATCATTGAACAAGCCTTGATATTCATCATGGTTGGAAATTCTTTTCAATATTTCTTGAGTTAAGTCTCTGAACTTATTTTCTTCATAGTTCTCAATATAAGTATTGAATTCAGTATAAAGTATCAAATTGATAGATATACTTTGGTCGATTTCACTCAACTTTTTTAACTCAATTATTAAATAGTTTTTGATTAAAGTTAATGCTTTTGTCATGCACTGGCGAAATCTACTGATGTAAAGATCGATGTTTTTGAAATTTGGATGTTCATTAAAGAATTCAAGGGATTCGTCTAATTGGTTCAAGATGTTAAATTTGAAGAAATCGAATCTCCTCAAGATTAAATTGTATCCAGATTTTGATAAATTCTTCGTTATAGAGTCCAATTTTTCAAAATTCCTGAGGTAGTTCTCAATTTTGGTAAACCTTTCAAGGTAACCGTTTTGCTGATTCAACAATTTGCTTGATTCTTTATCAAATTCCATAGTTTCATTTGAAATATGAGTATATTTCTTCTTAAGTTGATCAACTGAAATGACCAACGAGTCAGTCTCTTCTATCAATAAAGACAACTGAGCAGCATTAATTTCACAATTATCCTTGAATGTAAGTATATGATTAATATCAACATTGTTAATTGTTTCTATGTCCTCAAGACTTATCAAACAGTTATAATCCTCAACACCATTGCTAAGAATCGGCTTTGAATCTGTCTCTGTATCTGTAGGATAGTGAGGTCCATCAGAAGCTATCCTTTCCACTATAGATTTACTTCGAATGCGGGTCATGGCATTTATGAGTTGTTGGAGAATCGAGAAAACTGAAGAAGACACGCGGAGCTCGCGCAACGATTGAAAAGGTAATAGAGATAAATATAGAGGTGAGTATGTTAACTTGAAAGGCGAGTAAGGGTTTACTTCTTCCTGAATTATAGAAGCGTATTGTCCAGTTGTCTAGTTGACTTGTATATTGAATACCAAGACGACCAATATGCAAACAACGTTTGAAGGGACATAAACATAGTATTTACAACAATGAAATCATAAATTATTCAAAATATGGATTGTTCTAATCGTCGGGGATGGTTTGTAACTAATGGTACAACCCTAGATGAATATCTGACCAACAGTTAAACCAGTAGATTCTAGGAATTCTAATAGCCCATCCAGTTTTGTGTGTAGATATTGATAAGAGATCAACTACATTAACAGCATTTCTGTGCATCTGGTACTTTCAATAAGACGCCTTTGGTAACGCTTTCTTGTAATTGATACAGTACTTATTCCTGAAAACTTGCCCAGAGAGAAATAGTCGTATCTGAAGGAGGGTACAAACCTGAATATATCCCCAGATTAAAGTACTCAAATACCAGAAACGCACAGAATTCATATGTGCCAGGGTAACAAGTTATTTAAAAAAGGCGTAACGCAGCATAGACATACTACCTTAATGTAGTCACTAATAGATGTGTAGAAGTGAGATTTCCTTGTTGTTACATAAATTGGAAAAAAAACCAGTAGTACCGTAGCCAGCCCTTATTCCAGTACAAGGACAATCACAAACGCTTTTGAAAACAATCCCAGTTTTAAACAAGAACCTTCATTTTCCAACCTTCCCTGCATTTTCTTGACGTAATTTTACTCAAAAAAAGACGCGTTACCACGATGGATGATCCAAGAGATACGCATGCGGTTCAGGAAGACTTATTAACAGATGATTCGGATGACGATGTCAAAGACTTATTGAAGGAGTTTCAAGCGAAATATGAAAAGTTGAAGAGCCAAAAGCAAGCCAAGGAGTCTGAAATGGTGGAGATTGTTAGTGACGAAGAGGAAGTATCCATAGCGAAGAAACCAATACCATCAAGAGCTGAGAAGATCACTCAGCCAATGAAACACTCCAACTTCCTCCAAAAGTTAGCTGAGCTAAACTCAACCCCAGAAACTAGCAAATCAGTGGATTATAATTCAAGAAAGTTTTCATTTGAGGGAATAGTGGATTATAAACCACTTGATACTGATGTTGATGAATTAGAACCATTATCAGGGCAATATCTCAGGAAGCGATTTATTGACAAAGCCAGTTTTAAAAGTATTATACAAGGCACTGATGAAGAAATCAAATTTCTAAAAGTCGATAAATTGCTAGCCAAAACAAACAGATCAAATAACTACAAGGAACCAGTGTACTCTAATTGGTGTTTTATTGGGTTCATAGTAAAGAAGTTCACTCCCAAAGTTACAAAGGATAAAAAGAAGTTTATGAAGATTAAGGTTGGTGATTTTAATCGGTCTGTTGATATCATGGTTTTTGGTAAGGCTTTCCAACAGTATTGGAAATTAAGAGAAGGGAACTTGATAGCAGTTCTAAATCCTGGTGTGAATAAATTTCATTTTAAAGCAATGGATAATTCTGATGGTACTGGAAGAGAGAAAGACATAGAAGGGTTTAATTTGAGACTAGATGATTATAACCCTAATAGTGTGATTGAGATTGGACTGTTAAGAGACTATGGGACATGTACATCCATGAAAAAATCAGACAATACCAAATGTGACCAAGTTATAAATACGAAAAAGACCACCTTGTGTGATTTCCATTTAGACCAGAGGTTGAAAAGTAATCAGAATAGGAGAATGGAGTTAAATAGTGGAGGTGGGACTCAAATGAGGTCCCCAAAAAAGAATAAACAATCCATTTATTCTAATAGCAACGGAAGTGTTTCTTTCATGCAAAGGTCACAAGATTTGAATACGTATAATGAAGATACCAATGTTTATCTGTTTCAAGGAAATAATGAAAAATCAAAATATTATGATCCAAAGTTATTGGCTGGTAGAACAGATAAGAAAAGGAAATTAATGAATGAGCAAGCGAATGAGGCATTAAAATCAAAGTTGAAGGCCAATTTGTCCAATATTTCCAGATTGAAAAGCTTGAATTTGATCAAGACAGATAAATCCGATCTAAATAATTCAGGCGATGACTTGCACGAATTAAAGCTGAGGAGTTTTTCAAATGGCACAATCAGTCAGATTGGTTTCGATCCGACTATCAGTTCTCATACGAGCACTCACACTACAAAGAAAAGAACAGAAAACAAACTCATTAACGAATTGTATGAGTTGAGTAACCAAAAATCCAAGGAAAAATCATTGGAATCCTCAGACAAGGATATTCAAGAACGTAAGAGCAAATGGCAACGGAATTTGAAAAATTTGAAAAAGTATGACGATAAAGTAAAAGAAACCCCTGTGAACAGTTACTTGCAGAAGCCCAACCTAGATTCAATGCAAATGCAATTTAAGGCACCTAAACGAAGAAAAAATAATAGGATCTTAGATGACGATCAAGATAATAAATTTTCCATTGTTGAATTGAGCGATGACAGTGACATTGAAATAGAATTTGATACAGATGAGATGAAGATAGCATATCAGAACAAGCTAAAGGGTGCCAGAGGATGAGCTCATCAGCCTCACTTATACTCAATTGTGTTACACCATTTTGTGGCCTAAATACAACAATTTGAAACAATCTTATTGTTAACCAAGAAAATACATAGTCTTTAAACAAGCCTAACGAGGATAGGAGAACTTTTTACCACGTAAAAAGAAAAAGAACAAAGAACAATAAGGACTGTGGGGTAAAATGTGGGAATGAAAATCTTGTTTTATTTTTTTTTTCTGAGCGTTTTGGATATGTTTGAAATCGAATAGATGCATGCTGGTTCAATAATTTCAGTCTAGAGTAACTACAAACTAAGCCCCATAGTCTCTTACACATTATCTATGGAAACACTTCTACAATCGTATGATAAAAATAATCAATTAAATGCAAACATTCAAGAAATGAACAATAAATAAACTGTATAACAGACTTCAGTTAACCAGTAACTGATAACTACTTAGCAGTTCTCAGCGGTACGTTGCTGCCCAGTGATTCAGAGCTATAGCACATACTCAGCAGTCGATGTGAAGGAATCGGTTATTCAGCAATACCAACAGATGGTTTCACACTATTCATATACAAATACCCAACCAACTCTAAAGTGAACACGAAAAGCATCGGACCGCCAATAAGGAATATTAAAAATGTGGATGCATATTTGAAGAAAATTTCAAAAAATGAAGACCAGCACATTACTGCTGAAAGCATTTCTGAAGTTCTGAATAAAGGTTTGTTTTCAATAAAAATTTATCAAGGATTCAACTAGTTTTATATCTCCCGCGACCCCTTATCTGATGTGATGTACCACAAAAACAAAACAAATATTTTTTAAAATTGTAATAACAAGACTGACTAAGTAAAATTCAGAACAACACATATTAGGGATCAGAAGTTTTTTTTATTGGACTGATTTTTTGCTTACCCTACTTTAATTTTATTAGTATGTTTTTTTTTTTGTGGAAAAGGTGGCGATGCCATCTAACCAGTATAAATTAAACACTATTTCCGATTTTTAATACCTCAAAATTTCAAATAAATCGTTTAGAACTAGTATGTTAAGAACGCTTTTACAATTATAATGATGATTATCCTAAAAATTTACTTATCTACATTATTTGATCCTAAGGAAAATAAACTATAATCTGATTATAACTTGACTAATACAATACCTGAATTTGAATACTAACCGAAATAGAATTGCTTTGATAGATATTAATCAGGGGCTATCACCTTATCGTAGGTAATAATTATATATCTTTTACTTTATTTTTTTTCCACTTAATTCTGAACTCCGAGATAGCAACCCTACCTCCCTGTTTTCCTTTGTATTGCGTGTTTCGTCTAGTATTTTGTAAAGTACCGTTTGAAAAGCCACCCTCTTAACTTTCTTACCTCATGTGTTTGTGGCGTGTATTTGGTAAACCTGAGGTATTGTTCAAAGATGAACAACTCAACTTGAATGTCAACATCCATATATGGGTACTTCAAAAAGTTTTCCAAACCTTGCAAGGCATATAAAGTTTCTTGAACATCCTTTTTTGCAAAATTGGTAAACCCCAAGGATATCACAACCCTATTTAAGTCGTTTTTTGAAAAACATTCATGTAGATATGATTCTACTTGGAAGGGAATGTTAAAGCCTTGGACAATCATAAGACGTGAATTCCTGTAATTCAGAGAATCAATCACCTTGTCAAATAGGTCACTAAAGTTGCATATCTGAAAGTTATATGGCTTATACTTTTCTTGTGTCAAATCAGTATCGATGGTAAGTTTGAGTAAATGTCTTAAAGCAGTTTCTTTAGGAATGTATTGGAAATATTCATCCTTGTTCCAGCCGGTTTGGCCCCTATTTTCTTCATCCCAACTGTCTTCAGTTTCATCAAGATCATTTTCAATACTAGAATCGACTGGTTCAAGCCTTTTGTTTTCCGAGATCTCCGAAGCTTCTTCAGATTGATTAGCCAATTCTAAAAAGTCTCTCATGTCCAATTGAAATGATTCACCTTGTTTAAACTTACCAACTTCACCTTCTCCATCACTTTCTGATGCAATTGATAATTCATCATTTCCATCGTCACGCTCTTCACTGTCACTCAAGAATTCCTCTATTGGGGAGTAATGTTCACCATCCGACAACAACCCAAAAACATCTTCTGAGGTCTCAGTGTCATCGTTCACTTCAAGATCAGAATCATAATCCTCATCGTGGAAAACTCTTATGGTTGCTGCTCCCACCCTGATTTGGTTGAACATAGGTTCTTCAGGAATCTCGTTGGTGAATAATTCAATAGAGTTGGAACTAGATATATCCAGTTCAAATTCTATATCAGCTTCACTTTCATTTTCAGGAAGTCCAATTGGTAAAGAGTTTCGTCTGTTCTTTTGAAATCTTTTTCTTTTACATGAGTTGATCCCTCCTGAAAATAAAGATTTGGAAGACGATACTGAACTTATAGACGACCCTGAGCTTTTGGTATCCATTATATGTACTGGTTGAAAGTAAAGGACTGTAATAATTACAGGGGGGAGGGGTTCCTGATTATATAGTGTTCCTAAGCATATCAGACGAGCTTGTAAAAGAATAATTAGGGCATATCAGACAAGTTAGTAAGTATTGAGAATAACTAGGGCATATTATACAAGTTAGTAAGTATTGAGAATAACTAGGGCATACCAATGACCTTTAAAATTTCTGGGTGAGAGAAGGAATAATGCAATGTACACTGTAAACTTGTAGAACATGAAGAAGAAATAGTGGATGATTCCTTCGACTTTCTATTAATTGAATATGCGAAATTCTCAGTTTTAACACAAGGTTTTTATCTCTTTAGCATAATATCTTCACAAATCTGACACACTGGTCCTGGCAATGTATAATCGACTTCTTTAAATGATGAATGAAACCCCCGAAATATGTATTATTTCTTGTATTCCACTTAAACAGATGTTTTATTTCTTTGTATTCCACTTAGGCTCTTCAATAAAGAACGGATATGAGAAATTCTCAATACCAATTCTTTGCAAAGTCTCTCAATTGAGCTTCAATGAAATAGAATAAATATACATTGGAGCTTAATAAACCAACCTGGTATGCTCCACTTGATTGATGAGGGTAGAGTTTTAAATCACATCTTAATTCTTGGTATGTTTATGCAGGCTTTCAAGAATGAGAACCGTTTTGCAGCCACAAAAGACCACAAATAGAATAAAATATGTTATTTGTGATTCTCCCAGTTGTTCTATTAAACACATTAGAAGGTTTCCACACATACTCCACAACATATACTAGGTATCTTTAAACTAGATATAATATTGTGAGATTTAATATCAAAATAATAAACAATGTTAAGCACTAGGCACTCTTGGCCATGTGCTTTGGAAAAGGATAACAATGAATTTACAACCAAAGAGTATGCTAAAGGTGAATATCCCAGCCTAAGTGACACGATTAGTACAATGGAAATGAAGTCCTTCTTCAAAGAATCCGTTAGAGGTGCTCCTGAAGAAAATTATTTAGACGCCCAGTCTTTATATTCCAAAGACATTAGATCCCAATATGACTCTAACACAACGAGTACAATGTTTCCTAGAATCATTCCTAAGAGCTCAACGACTGACTCAATTGGCTCTGCAACAATGTTCGGATCACCAGTGACGTCTTTCCCCTCAGCACCAGACCTTCAAAAATCTGACGGTTACAATAGAAACTCTTCATCAAAAAATATCTCCTCATTGTCATTAACAGTCTCCGATACAAATAGTAAAGCTATTGATTTTATTGGAAGTATTGGTCAACCATTTGAACAACTTAGAATTGGGCGTAGAAAGAGGTCCAAATCTGAAATCTCAAGAGCCGCCAAATGGGCCTTAAAGTACTTGAATTTGACGAAATACCATACTTCAGTTGAAACTGATTATGATTCTTCTGGTCCATTTTTGAATCCCTACACAGAAGCGTTGAAGTCTACATTCGATCAGAAGGTGTATGGTGATTCTTTTGACAAAATGACCCATGAATTTCTATACAAGTATGAAGAAGCAAGAGAAATTGGCATTGACTTCAATATACAACCATATGAAGATGCATACCAGCACAAGTTGAAGTATTTTCGGAAGATTAAAGATACCACCATGAAAATTCAAAAAGAGGTGATTTTCCAGATCAATACTCAAATTACAGAGACTCCTCCAATTGTTGGCCATTTTTGCTAACTTTCTCGAACCAAATCAGAGAACTATTATTGACCTTAAGTCTTAGTACCAAGCCATATGTACTTTCAATTTAATTGGCCTTTTCATTTCCGATGTAAATCTTGGCATGCCTTAGGCAACACTAACTGTTGAAAACAGGTGTACCAATTCGTAATTTTGATCAGGAAGACTCTGAAGTTTGTAGGCACCATATAAGCAGGCCATATCTGAATGCTGTTGAGATAATACTGATCTGGTGTTAGCCTGAACAAATAATCCATATCCAACTCAACGAGCTTCTGCGATGCTTTATCTTGCTCATATGACCGAAAATCCGTCTAAAAGGACACGTTTCTTTATAAAAGTAACAAAATCTTTGTTACAAGGACATTCCAAGCAGCATTATCTGGTATATGTATTCTTATAATAGCAAACAGAAGCAAGCTAAATAGACATTGTTTAAGGCTAAGGGCACATTTTAGCCTGCTAACGGTCTCGCAAACCACAATATACAAACCAAAGAATAGCGAAGAGTCCGAGCAGAATGTTCATCTTACAGTATAATAAGCCTGCAACCCCGTATATATATTCTTCACGTATTCTAAGCTCATTTGTTCTTGTAATACAGCTTCTCATTCGTCACATTCCCTGGTACATAACTTGATGAAAGTTATTTTATACAAAACTTGCTAACGCGCGAGACCGTAATGATAACCACAAAGCAATCTTGAGATAAGGTGTTCTTAACTCCCAGGAAATTTGTTTTTGAGTTCCCGGGAAATGTGAGCAGCTTGAACTACGAGAATAAATGGAAATTCTGAGTTGTTTTAGTTCGCTATGTTGTATTTTTTTACATATACCGATTTCGACGATTGTATGAATGTTTAATAGAATTTCAAAGTACAATTCAGTCTTTGCGTGGTTATGTGAATTGTGCTTTTATTTTAAATATACATTTGTAGAATACCTGTGAAATACATTCCTAGATAAATTTTCTAGATCAAGTATAGTGGCACCTACAGCTACTTAATGAGTACAGTTACGTTTTACTTCAATATTTTAATCTCTTTTTACAAAATGCCACGCGATATCTCAGTACATACCCTCATTATCGCTGAGGTTTGGTTAACAGAGCTTCTTGCTTCTCCACTTCTTTGTTTCCTCCGATTACCTCCGGTTTCCATTTCTCTGGAAACTATCTTTCGAGAAGAATGAGAATGTAAAATGTGCCATAGTATTCCACAAAGTACAGTTATCTCCATTGCAAGGTTTCATTGATAGTGTGTTGTCAATTACAAGTTCAACAACCACAAAGACCGATTCAGCAAAATATCCGTTAATGCTCAATGCAGATAGAAACTTTTGGGTGGCTGAAGCACGAGAAGTGATGTAATCGTATGTTTGTTTTGGCGAATAGTAGTTTCTTGGTGATTGACAAGGTATCAATCTAATCTAAACTGAAATTTCATCTATTGTACTAAATGTAAGGAAATGGCCACGCATACCATATAAGTTGTATATTAAGCAATGATTATGAACAAGATGGATAGAAATACGAGTAGAAATACAAATAATACCAAGAGCAAGATGAAGAAGAATGTCTAACTTCGAGATAATATTAATAAATATTAATAATCACCTATAAATAATTCCACTATAGATATATTAACCTCTGCCTATTTCGCTCCGTTGTCCCACAATACCAGGCTATACCTGTTCCATCGTCCCACGATATCTTTCCTTGGCATGTTTTCTCCGCATCTTGTCACCATCTTAAATATGTCTCGTTAACTTGTCTTCTCCACAAAACCAACGACCACAATAATGAGGTCGACTCCAGAATTCTAGTTACACTAGCTTAACACTACTTGCTTTGATTCTCTCCGTGTATCCTTTTTACCGCTCTCAAGGAAATAATTTTCATCATTGCTTCCCAATTGAATCTTCTCTACAACTACAAGATATCCTTCCTCACAGTCTGTGCAACTCACGACGTGCCATTCCACACGGTCTGTGCAACTCACGACATGCAACTCCTCTCACATACCATTCACAGCATTCTCTTCCTAATACATAGATGCAAAGAAGCACAATACTACCAAGTCTTGTAAGTGAGACACTGCAAGGCGGGCTTTCTGTTGTTATACCTCTGGTCTTGTCCATCTTTGGTCCACTATATAAACCCATCATCTTCCTTCCTTTCTCTTTTCTATATCATCCAACAACAAAACACAATCCTTTCTACAATGCAATTCACTACTGTCGCTTTACTTACTGCTGTCTCTTCCTTGGCTGCTGCCTTCCAAGGTGATGCTACCGTCTACGATGCCGGTTTGGGTGCCTGTGGTAAATACAACAACGACAATGACTTCATTGTTGCTCTTGGTCAATCCAGATTCAACCAACAAACTCCAAACGGTAACCCAAACAACAACCCACTCTGTGGTAGAAAGCTTAGAGCCCACTATCAAGGTAGATCTGTTGTTGTCTCTGTTGCTGACTCTTGTCCAGGCTGCTCTTACGACTCCTTGGACTTCTCCAGAGCTGCTTTCAGCCAGCTTACTGGTGGTCAAACCACTGGTAGATTTAAGATCACCTGGGAATTCATCTAAGGAATTTCTTAATTTTTAGGTTCTGGGATTTCCTAATTTTCGGTTTTGAAAACCTAACTTTTAGTTTTACTTATGGCTATTATATCTAATATATATACCCCTGTGTCGATCTGTAGGGTAATTAGTATATTGAGTTCTTGATCTTGATTCATTGGATCGCTGGTCTTGGTTTTTTGCAGTTTTTCTTCTGTAGAATTGGCTGCAAAAAAATGCTCCTAACCAAAGTTTTGGGAATTGATCAAGACAATTCAACTGAAAACATGTTATTTGTAGTAATTTCGCTAGAATGAAACTGGACTCGAAATATTGAGCATGAATATTCAACTGGATCTTAAAGTTCATTTCAATAAAACATATTCCTAATAATCAAAGCACTGTATTTCATTTATATACATTTTCCTATTGAAGAGTTAAATCGTCAAGCACTAAAGTGAGCTTTTAAGTATAACCAGTAAGTATTTAACTTATTATAACTTTTCATTATAAAGAAGTACTGATTGAAATAATTCACATTAACATTAATTTTAAAACTTTTAAATTATTTGTATCTTGTTAGGGATCTATGCCTATACTGCATAGTATTATCCTTAGTTACATTGTCAACTGCTAGAGCTCGTCTCTACGTTCCTGCTAAGCCTCGTCTGGGTACTATATATAGTCCCCATGTTATCCTCCTATAGCTTACTTCCTTAGTCTAATATACACTAGTAATCTATACCCATATCTTCTACATGAGTAGCCTAACATATCTGTATGAAAAAATTGACAAAAAAAAGAAAAAAAAAAGTTTCCAAAGAAGAGACATTGCTCGTATAAGTAGTTAATAGACGCCTAAACCCACCTTTCCATAGCTTATATACTAACAACTACGCCTTTAGTATAACGCTACTCGACAGCCTAACATATATATGATGTGTTGATAAAAATAACTTACAATTTCCAAGTGCGTCTTGGTCATAATCCTGGTATACTTACGACTGCTGCTAGTCCGTAGGCAGTTCCTTGATCAGTTGTAAATATGATTTTCCAAGAGTTTTAATATGTTTTAAAGAAAAAAATTAGTGATCATCCAATAGAAATGAGGGAAACATTGAAAATGGTTGTGGCCGCATTTGGCCATGTAGGGAAATTTATTTAGAAAGGTTACGACGCTCTCTTTTGAGAGGTTGAGGATTACATACTGGAGTATGGATAGATTAGCTTATAGTAAGATTGAATAAACAACGAGACAAATTAAATTGACAGCGCTAGACGATCTATATATAGTCCTTCTACAAAAATAAACAAGGGTGAACCGCGATTGGTGAGTTGAATAAATCCTCCTTGACCTTACCAGCGTCCAGATTAGAGCTGTAAATGACGATCACCCTGTCCTTGACTTAATAGCTTCATTTTAGCTCATTTCGCGCTTACTAATATGTTATGTAATACTAGATGTAGTAAAATTAAATGTACCTGTTCTCTCTTTTCTTCTGTGAGGAGACGCCCCCGGTTGGAGGGTCGTTGTTAAGATGTCCTGTACATCTCCTCTCCCTCTTGGGTTCATTAAGTCCAAGGGTGACGAAGGGTTGAAGGTCGAAGGGGATTTAACTAAATACTCTTCGCAAGTAAATAGTTGTACGTTCCTGAGTCTAGGAGGAAGTAAGGTCTGTGATATAAACAGCCGAAGTTCAGGAAGGTCAACTAGGCTAATGTGAATGCCCTTGTTAACTAGGCGTCTGGGCTAGTTATGGAATAGCTTCTAAGTAAGTCAGACGAATAGTACGAGTATCCTCGTAAGTACGAGGGAGAGTCGGAGACTCGACCTCTTGTAGTTAGTAAGTCTTACTTGCTCTGTTTAGATGAAATGTGTATTTAAAGTGGTAGAACTTCTAGTAAGAATTCTAGCTAAGATTAAAGCTAAGTTAAAAAGATAAAAAGAGAAAAGTAAGTAAAATATATAAAGTGAGGTAACGCACCTTCTTACCTAATGGGTTAGGTCATAACCTAGTTGGTTAAGAGTCAATGTGCCCGTTCTCTCACATCTTCAGAAATTTGCCGGTCTAGTATAGTGGTCAGTACACTTCTTTGTGGCAGAAGAAACCCAAGTTCGATTCCTGGGACCGGCAGTGTTTTTTATTTACTTAATAGAGGAATGTATTTAAAGATGTAATAATGTCTCACTTAATTTTAAATTTACTATACACCTAGGCCCATTTACCAAGAACACTCATCAATATCATCCCACTAACTAATGCTAGCAAAGAAAACAGGGTTTTAACGATGTTAGCGTTTGCCAAATTTCCGAACAACCAGTCATGAGCCCACATCTCAATTAAACCTGTCCAGATTAGGACACCGGCCGAAAATGAATCTAAGGTCCCTAATGCTATGATTGTTTTAGGATTGTTGCCATTGAAATTGTGCAAAGTTCCAATACCTATAGCCATACCAATTGGAGTGATCAAAGAAAAACAGAATCCCATTATCAATTTAGACCAAAATCTTTTAGTATCAAGTTCTGCTATTCTGGCCCCCAAAGCCAACCCTTCAAATGACTGATGAAACAAAATAACTATAAATAAGGTGAGGAAGTAAGGATCACCAGCAACAACCAAAGTGATACCAATCAAAATTGAATGGAAAATGATTCCTGCTTCCATGATGGTGACAGAAAGCCCTTTATTCGGTTTAGCTAAAGATTGTTTGGAATTGAAATTACCCACTTCATCAGTACTAACTGCAAAATCTTCTTCTGTCAGTTCAGCTTCTTTATCAGTAATTTTATTTTTGATAACTGTCCTGTCTGTTAGACGGTTTCCTAAGTATTCAATTGTGAAAACTGTGAATATACCTGCCATGGTAATGGCACTTGCTGTGCCTTCGTATCCAAGTGAAACACAAGGGTTATTCCACATTAAAGACGCATGTGTCATAAGGTGGACGAATGCTGTAGAAATTACAACTCCAGTGCCAAATTGCTTAATTAGAGTAATAACAATTCCGTCCATGGAGAAGTTGAAGAACTTAGTCAAAAAAATAGGACCAAATACTGATATAGCACTAGCTGCGAATATAACAAACAAAAGGCCAATTCTCAATGGAATATTATATTCTCTCTTTATTGGAGCACAATTCTGTGAATGTTTCGAAACATTTCCATCATTATCATCCTCACAGTGTTCAACACCCGCATGGAAATGACATTTCTTATTCGAATTGTTTGATTGAAAGTGATCGTGATCTTGGTATTCCCCATTTTCGGGGTCATTGTTATGACTAGATTCACTTTCGTGATTATATTCGCCGCGGCCATGGTCATGTTCACTGCTTTCTCTATCCTTTTTGACCTTTACAAACTCGATCTCCACTGACCCAGTCGTGCAATGGATATATTCATCATGAACATGACATCCATTGTAACCACTTGGTGCATTTTCAGTCAGAGTTGGTGCGGGTACAATTAAACCTTCTTCTCCCTTCCAATCAAAGCAATATTGCTCAGTCTCATGGAAGTGACACCTAGTAAGCTTTGTAGGGTCTTCTTGGGTGGTAATCAGGTCCCTAGCCAGAAATGCTAGAACTTGGAAATTGGAGATGCATAAAGCCGTTAAGCAGAGAGAAATTGGCTTCATTGAAAGAGTTGCTAATATCGAGTTTCTACAACAGACAATTGATGTTCGTTTTATATTCCAAATTTCATATCATCTCCTATTTACAGAATACAACTATAGTAGTTATAATGGTTCTTGGACCTCAGATGCCCTATTTAGGTTTGCTGCCAAGAAGTTAAGAAATTTTCATGCCATAAAATGTGGAAAAAATCGCGAAGAAGGAATTTTGCAACAAAATTGAATATGAGAAGTTAACTATTTCAAGTGACCTTTGAAGTTACCTTCCATATAATCTATATGAACATAAGCTCTCTCCACAAAGGGTAAAGTCTCTATGGAGTATTGTAAAGCTTCAGCAATGTCGTGGCAGTCCTTAAATGAGAGATTGAACGCTTCTGCTGCAAACACCACATCGATTTCAACATTTACAGTGTCTCCAACATGATAAACCTTCAAATTGGTGATCTGTTTAATGGCTTCAGAAAATCTAAAGGCGAGGTAAAGGATAGTTTTGAAGTCAAGAGGGTCAGCCACGGCACCGGTTAAATTATCTATGTGCTCATAAGCAGTGTAGGACCACGAAATGATGATGTACATTGATAAAAGCAAGGCGCCTAAAGGATCCAACCACCATATATCAAAGAAATTGCCAATGGAAGGCATGATCAATGAAACAGTGTTAAAAACAATGTCGGTCATAGCGTCTTGAGCCAATGCTTGAACAGAACTGGAAGAGCTTTTTGAGCACCATATCCAACAACCTATCTTTGACGAAATTGTAATGAGCATAATTGAAATAGCATCATATCCTATTTCAACAGAAACTTTTTCATCTGGAGAGCTAAGGAAAAGTCGTTTGAATGCTTCTTGTCCAACTTGAAAAAATGAGATTATGATAATTACTGAAAACACAAGAACTCCCAATGGCTCCAATCTAGACCGACCAACAGGATAACTATGTTCAATTTTCCAGTTTTTCTGGCTGGTTAATCTATTCGCAATGTAAATAATAAAAGTTGACAAAAAGTCAAGTATGGAATCCACTAAAGATGCAACAACGGAGATAGAATTGGTTAATAAAGAGACAGCTATTTTTCCCAACAATAGAACAAAATTTATGAGAAAATTTACCATGATAGCCAAGTAGACTTCTTTATTATTTTCAACTTCATTGTAGCCTAGAAAGAGTGCACCATCATTATCGACGTTTCCAGGTACATCTCGAAATCTGGAATATTTAGAATTCGAAGTAGCTTCGCTGAGTATTTGTTTCAGCATGCCAACTGAACCATAGTTTGGATGACCGTTTGGCAGGCCATCTTCAACATTTTCGTAATGGGTTTCTAATTGTTGTGGCTCATCCGCATAGTTTCTTAACATATTATAATGGATTCTTCCGGCGTCCAAAAAATTATCAATTTCCTGGAAGCGTTCAATAAGTTCATTTTGAGTCTGATAGAATTCCTTTAAATCTCCTTTTTTCATCTTAGCACATTCTAGATTATACACATCTGACCAACAACATAAGTTCTTGAAATTGCCTATCAATTTAGCAGCTCTATGTGACTTTATATTAGCTCCAGCCAGGGATGTTTCAAATTCCAGAGACAATATACTTTTTCCATCACCAAAAAGGCCATTTTTATTGGATAGATCTGGATTGGTAACGGAAACCATAGAACTGAGGAGTTGATGGATAAAAGGCTGCAGTTGCTGTCTTGCATGTTGTGGTTTTCTCAGCTCTGAAACAGAGGTTGAAAATCTTCTTATCGTTGCAAAATCGTTGGGCTGATTATTAGAATTAGATGCCGGTGGTGTAAGCACAGTTTTGGCGTCCTCTTGACCAATTGAGCCAGGGAGAAGATTCGGGCTAGCATTTGAACCTTCTGAACTGGAGCCTTGATTTGAATGATATAATGGTAGTAAAGGTTTTGTTTCTTGGGACATACTTCAGCTACTGTTCAAAACTAAATTAAATGGCGCAGCAAATTGAAAAAAAATTCTGTGATATATAGATAAGTTATAACTCGTGGGAGTAGAAAGAAACGTGATATCTCATCGTGTATTTATGTAGAGGAAAACATTTTAAGCTAGGGGACTATATATATGTATAGACGGTACTAATAAAAATCATAACAGTTTGCCGAAATGTAGAAGAGATAATCTATTATAGATGTACAATAAAAAAACTCCGATCATTGGAGAAGCGAGGTGATAAGGACTGGCACAAAAAATATGATGTAAACAACTGATAAAATAATCTAAGTTCAAAATATTTAGAAGGAACTGGAAGTACACTTTTTGAAATGTAGCAATTGAAATCTTGGCTATAGTTCCGTTTCAGAAATTTTAAAGATGGAAACATGCTTGCTGTTAAATTTTTCACACAAAATGTCAAACTTTTATCCGAGGCTCCTCACATTCTCTGGTACATCTGAGTTTGTATGCACATCAGTGGGAGAGGATGTAATTATTTAAATTTATCCATATAATTTTGTGCTGACTTGCATTTTTAATTGCTGTCATTGCATGTTCCTATAGGCCTTGTCGTAGATATTTTGCATGTTTGTCTTAATGCTGGTAGAAATTTGCTTACAAGAATAATGATTCCATACTTCTTACGAGATTTAAATTAGAGATACTTGTAGAAAATAGGAAACATGGGATAAACTAATTGATTTTTGTTGTGGTTTACAACATACACAATTTTATGGAGGTCGACATAATATTTTCAATAAAAGTTTGGCGTGTATCCACTGTTTCAAACAAACTTCATTGCTAAATAAATTCAAATTTAAGCTCGAGAGCTGACTTTTTTAAAGTCGAGCCCCAAATAAAATTAAATCCAACAAAATTCGGACCGAAGCTCAAAGCCCCTCCAATCAAAAATCGCATTCATGTTTTTGAAATTCTCTAGCATTATTGGATCCCAGATTCATTTTTTAAAGACGTATCCTTAGACCTACGGAAACCTCTTGTCCGCAAGGAGGCTTTTCTACTCTTGAAAATGATTTGACAATACTGAATTTGTCTGTTCTCACCTAAGTTCAAGTCATCTTCAACTTTAGTATTTATTGAAGGCGCTATTCCCCATATTGACAGAGGATATATATCCCTAGCTGTACGGTACTTATAAGACGATATTTCTGTAACTAATTGATAATTATTTAGCCTTGTTCAAGAAAATGTGTTCCGTTGGTGCTATTTTGTTCTATCTGTAATTTAGTCACACAAATACATTTTTCTCAACTAGATGATCCCGGAAGGCACCCTCCTTTTGTTCTCTTTACACTACAGTCATCCACATACTGCCTGGAATTCATTAATATGGAATTCATTGTACAGGTAAAATCGTAGCACCTTAGTATTTGCAGGTAACAAACCCATTTTCATGTTCAACATACGAAGTATCTAATATTTTTGAAGTATAGTGTATATTGCTGCATACGATTAATTGTTTTCCAAGATTTGCTTGACAGTATCACCAACACTATCCTCCAACAGGATGTATTTAAATCCAAGAATAGATCTGGTTTTGGACTCATCATACACACAGTATTCCGAGAAGTCCACTTCTGAGTTGTCAGCTGGAAGATCTAAGTGAGGGAATCTTTTATTGATAGCTTTTACCAAGAGAGAATTGTTAAAACGTTCCCCAACAAGTAAAAGTCTCTTCGAAGCAGCTTCTTTCTTTTCAAATGCAACCAAGTGTGCTTTAGCCACATCCCTAACATCAATGAACGGGAAAGCCAATTCCACGTTCTCTTTCTTAAGTGCCTGATTGATGGTTTCATTAGAAGTATTCAAAAGCCCCTTTGAATTTACATCAAAAGCCTGAGGACCGAAGACATATGAAGGAAGAACCGTGGTAATTCCAAAAGAGGGCTTTTCAGTCTCAACAAACTCCCACAAGGCCTTCTCTGCAAAAGTCTTCAGGCCGAAGTAAGCTACGAAAGGATTAGCCAACGCCTCTTCCCTAGTTATTGGGCTCCATGTATCTTCAGAAATAGTAACTGTTGGGTCTTTCACGTCCAGGGTGATCATTGAAGCCAAGGAAGAAGTGACCACAACATGTTTCACACTTGGTGAAAAGTTTTTTGCAGCATTGAGAATACCAGTAGTTCCCTGCACTGCTGGAATGAGTATCTCTTTATCAACATCGGACACATTCAAAGTGGCAGGTGAGGCAGTGTGAATAATAATATCAAATTGGTATTCCTTAAGAACCTTGTCAAAGGCATCTGCTAGTGAAATATTAGGAACAATGACATATCTGAACTTAGGATTGTTGAGAAGAGAAGAAAAATGCTTCCCCTTTGCGTCGGATCTTACTGTCCCGACCACATCATAACCTTTAGAGAGTAATTGAATAACAACGTGTTGGGCAATGTATCCATTCGCACCAGTGACTAAAACGAGCATCTTGTATAGTTTGTATAGTTTTTAAAATAATCTACAGAAAAATCAGTTTTGTAGTTCACTACTTAAATAGTTTTACTATTAGTAATAAATGTTCCCAGTGCTCATAGCACATGTCAGGTACGTAAATTGAAACTTCGATACGCTTCTCCTTGAAATAGAATAAAAGCGTATTTTATTGAGAACACTAGAAGGTGAACTGCATGAAATCTCTACAGTCTGAATTAATTATACTAAACTAGATGGACGACTGGTTTGATTACTCAGCCAAATAACAGATTAGTTTGGATCCGTTAAATTCTGTTCTACAGAAAGCCTCGCTTTGAATGGAGGCGGAGGTGGAGGTGGCTTTGGTATGAGAGTAATGATGCAGGAGACCCACCCAACTTGTAGTTGGAGCGGAATTTATGGTGAAGATGGACCGAAAAGTTCTGACAAGGCGGAGAAAGTACATATTTCATCGATATTGACGGGTAGTATGGTTAGAAGCTGCAACACATGTTGTAATCTTGCATGTCGTCGGAGAACACAAACACGATATTTTGCTTCTCAAAATATGGCAATGTAAGTAGATTGTTTCTCACTTACCCTATTAGTCCTTAATAGATCACAGTTCTACAACTACGATTAAATACTTCAATAGTATACCTTACAACTTGTTTGAATTTTTTAAACATTATTTGACTAATACATCCCTTGAAAACATACTTTTGCCGAATTGTAATTGTGTGTGGTTGTTTAAGATACTGGTTTGATGAGACCTATCAGTGGGAGATTACCATGGATCAATTTAGACAAAATCAACATGTATAGGAAGGCATTTCAAGAACTGTAATTAAACTTGAAGAGAATACGATATATATACTTATTTCTATACTTTGAAAATCATGAAAGATGAGATGCTGGAACTATTAGAGATTTAATAGCCAGATCTACGGGTCTTACAATATTAGTGATTAGCCATTAAGATATAGAAAGAGTAATTATGGACCTATTTATAGGCTCTTGGGACTATAGTCTCCGGGAATGTATCACCAAGAACCACTAGGGTGTATACCTTGATGTTATCTGAGCAGCTCCTAGATATCCCGTAGGCGGCATTGAATTCCTGTATGTAATGTTGGGATCTGTGATAGTGATCCAGTTAAACCCGAGTCACCCTAACTAGAGGGGTAGGGGGTATATCCCTAACAGGGAACATCTATCCTTTTATTCTCTCTATACTATAGAGACACTTGCCCAAATATTTTTGAAATAGAATCCACAGATAAAGCAGAACTCGATCGAAACACTTTAGTGTTTAGTAGGTATTATTTGACATTGTTTTGTAAATATATTTGTAAATATATTTGTATATTATATGATTATTCTCTGTTGTTCAACATTTGCTGAGCGGTCTCTGCAACACTATCCTCTAACAGGATGTATTCGAAACCAAGAATAGATCTCGATTCGGAGTCATCATATACACAGTATTCCGAGAAGTCCGCTCCTGAATCGTCAACAGGAAGATTCAACAGAGGGAATCTTTTATTGACAATTTGTACCAAGAGAGAATTGTTAAAACGTTCCCCAACAAGTAAAAGTCTCTTCGAAGCAGCTTCTTTCTTTTCAAATGCAACCAAGTGTGCTTTAGCCACATCCCTAACATCAATGAATGGGAAAACCAATTCCACCTTCTGTTTGTCAAGTACCTGGTTGATGGATTGGGCAGAGGTTCTCAAAGGCCCCTTTGAATTTTCATCAAAAGCCTGAGGACCGAAGACATATGAAGGAAGAACCGTGGTAATTCCAAAAGAGGGCTTTTCAGTCTCAACAAAATCCCACGCTGCCTTCTCCGCAAAAGCCTTCAGACCTGCATACCCAAGAAAAGGATTAATCAATGCTACTTCTCTGGTAATTTGGTTCCAAGTATCTTCAGAAATGGTTACCGTTGGATCTTTCACATCCTGGGTGATCGTCGCAGCCATGGAAGATGTGATCACAACATGTTTTACACTTGGTGAAAAGCTTTTTGCAGCATTGAGAATACCAGTAGTTCCTTGCACTGCTGGAATAAGCATCTCTTTATCAATATCGGACGCATTGAAAGGAACAGGTGAGGCGATGTGAATAATAATATCAAATTGGTATTCCTTAAGAACCTTGTCAAAGGCATCTGCTAGTGTAAAATCAGGGACAATGACATATCTGAACTTGGAGTTGTCGAGAAGAGAAGAAAAATGCTTCCCCTTTGCGTCAGATCTTACTGTCCCGATCACATCATAACCTTTAGAGAGTAATTGAATAACAACGTGTTGGGCAATGTACCCATTCGCACCAGTGACTAAAACGAGCATCTTGTATAGTTTGTATAGTTTTTAAAATAATCTACAGAAAAATCAATTTTGTAGTTCATTTGAACTACTTAAATAGTTTTACTATCAGTACATGTACCCAGTGCTCATAGGACATATCACGTACGTAAAATTGCAACTTTCGATACGATTCTCCTTGAAACACAAAAGCGTTTATTATTAAGCACAATAGAAGGTAAACTATAATAGAGCATGAAGTATTGCTCAAGGGGAGATTAACTCTAAACTAACTATACTGAGCTAGATTGACGGCAGATTTGATTACTCAGCCAAATAACAAATTAGTTTGGATCCGTTACTTGCAGTTGTACTGAATACCCCGCTTGGAATGGAGGCTGAGGCGGAGGAGGAGGCTTTAATGTGAGAGTATGATTCAGGAGGAATAACCCAACTTGGTGTTGGAACGGCACCCATGGTGACAGACGGACCGAACTGTACTGGATTGTTACCGGGCAAGTTGGAAAAAGTTCCAGTGCCAACTTCATCGATTTGGCGGGGAATATGGTTAGAAGCAGCGACCCCATAATCTTGCATGATGTCAGAGAACACTGAACAGTCGGTAATTTGTCCAGACTCGTTAGTACAGGTATCGATTGCATTTTGTAACACATCTATATCCCATCCATTGAAGAAATCAGCGTGTGATCCGTAGCCAGTAGGGTCACCCAGGGCCCAAACAAGGGGATGTGCAATGTTGTTGGGGTAGGAGACGCCATTTTTCTTGGCATAGTCAGCATTAGCAGCAGAGGCAGCTTTCCATTTATCCTTGAAGGAAGCAATGTCCCAGGTAATTTCGTAAAACAAGGTGACTAATCTGACGGGATGAGAAGATGGACAAACACCATTGTCAACCCCATCTGGAAAGGCAACGTGAGCACTTCCTGGCAAATACAAATTCTTACCATCCCAACAGGATGGAAAAATGATTTGTTGACGGAAACCATTGTCACAAGTTAAGCCTGGGAAGGAGCTGTTGGCAACGTTGTATTCATAGTTTGGACCTAAGCAGACATAGTTAATAGCTCTATCGTCCAAAGAGCTTTGATCAAAGGATCTTCTCATGGGGTCACCTGCAACCATTTGGAAACCAGGTGGGAAGGCAGTTAAGTTCTTGTCTGAATCAGAGTTGTATCTTTGCAAGTAATACACCAATGCACCACCAACAGTTGGAACAGATGTAAATTGGTCTTCGTCCTTGGACGAGTCCCAAAAATATAACTGAGGAACCCAATAGTTAGACTTGTCAGCAGTAACAACACAGGTGGTGTTATCAGCGGCTTGGGTGTCTTCGTAGGTTTCAGCAGCATTGAAACCAGAACCTCCAACAATCATGTGCATGTGGCTAGAAACTTTACCTGGACTTATAATAGGGTCTAAACGTTCGATTGCAATTGGTGCCTGACATGGCATTCTCCAGAAAGCAAGGACATTGGTTATCAAAACCAATACTAAAATGAATCTGGATTGCATTGCATGTCAGACTGAAAGAATGGAATTATGCTGGTATTTATATACATATGAGGGAATACTAAGATGGCATTGTGAAGTTTTTCAACATCTGTACATTAATACAATCTCTGATCACAAGTTGCAAAATTGACGTGTTTCGGGTTACAAAGCAATTGTGAACAATGAGAAGAAACTTTTACGAGAACAAGAAACCTAGTTTAATGGATTCTCCACTGAGGTGACTATACCGTTGGTTGAATAATTTATCAGATATGGATTATTTAGTTTTTTAGAGTTGCTTTCTGTCATTTTTCAAGTGATCTTGTAGTTTTTTTATTCATTAAATTCATTGACACATTGCACAAACTGTCATCACCACATACTCAACAGGTTCATGAAATTCTGAAATTTAGCCACTCCACATCCAACAATCACAAGATGCAATCTTGCAATAAAAAAACAAAGAAAAATGTAATTTCAAATATATTTTATCATGTGGACCAATATTGTAGTATTCTTGCATATCTGATTATTGAAAATTCCAGTCCTTGATAAAAAGAATTTGATCTAGGATGTAATGCCTGGCAAATAATATTGAAAGCACTGTTCGAATTAAGATAGGGACTCCTCCCTCTGCTGGAATCTATACTTAACTATATATTGTTGAGTTAAAAAAACAAGCCTGTGTGTGATTCGTGTTTCAAAATGAAACATCAAGATATATTGTAGGTATGTGTCGTGTTTGACTGATTCTATTTCAATGCTCATAAGCAAGTAACCCTGATAAAGCAGATTTTTCAGTATATAGAGACTCCTCAAGATCAGGACACTAATTTTCTGCTACATTCTCTTCTGCTGTAAATTTCACCTGAGTACATTCTTCGATTGTGGATCACCTGAGGTTGGCAAGGAAGATACAAAGGGTGTCCCTTTTTATGGCAGACTCATTCGACTTTGAGCAGACTCCAATATTCCAGATTCTAGAAGATTAGAAAGAAACAAACTGTGTGATCTGAAATGATAAGACAAGGAGGGTATATAAGGTGTTCCGTTCTCAAACTAGAGGGTGAGAAAGGGAAGGTGATTGCTGCTGAACGTAGAAATGATCGTGCAGACTTTGACAAGTCTAGAATAGAGGTACTATATCTGTATCCTTTATTAACAATTCTACATCTACTTCTCACAAAATGACACCTAATCCCAGTTTTATTTTCTCACTAAAAGAGAGTTTAGCTAGAAATCATAACAGAGATGTTTTCACATCTAATGTAAAGATTTTGAGCTAAAAAGTGCTTCCGAGTGTCTGAAAACGTATTTTACCACGCATGAAATATACAAGTATCACTGATATTGGTACATCTATTCTCCGAATGAGGATAATTAAACTTCGCCCCAAAGTAAATGGTTTTATATGTCAAGGGGAAACGGATGTGGATGTAAGCTACACTTTTTTTGAAATCTTTTCGGAATTGCTTCCCATGTTGGCCAATTAAGCTGCTATGAATGTATTTTTGCGTAATCATTCCATTGGAACAATAGTGTGATTCCATTAAATTGGAAGTCGAACAGAATATCGTACTGGGTCTACCCCTGTCTAATTTTGCGAAGTTGTAGCATCAGCTTAGTTTTTTTCGAGTATTGGAGGCAAAATCGTTGGCGATTAAGTATAAATCTGGTATGTGCAAATATCAAAATTGGATATGCAAATTGTTTCTTTCTAAATGAGATATATTGATAGCTGTGTTTGTAGTTTATTTCATTATAAACTCTTGCAATAATAGATTTAGATTTTAAAGAGAGTGGAAGAAGACCTCTTTCTACATTGTAGAAGTGTTATTCCAATGGGGAAATCCGGTAGCGATAGGATGTCCCTCTCCCGAGGTTTTTTAGTACGTAAGTGAATATATTAGTCGGGCACTGCTAAATGAGGTAATCGACAATAGCAATGGCCGCTACCGCAGCTGCGATGCGGGAAGCTTGTTTAGAACATTAATTGCACATTCCTTTGAGAGGATGAGGAATACATATTGGAGTAAAGCTGAATCATAAATGCTAGACTACGCTAACATTGGGGTTGGATACATATACGAATAATAGACAGATTTAATAAAGATTGGTAACGCTAGATTATCTATACATAATCCTACCGAAGTATTAACTACAGGCGAACAAAGGGCATTAAGTTAAACTCACACTGGCTTAGCTGGAGCCTAGAAGAGGGCCGGCTATCCCGGTCATTTTCTAGGGGAAATAATAAGAAGTCAATTTCAAAATAAATATGACGAGCTCTTAGTTGAGTAGTGTACTGTTTCTAAAAAGTAATGTTTTGCTGAACCTCCCAGTACCTGTTGGAATGTAGATGTGCTGAATGTAAAATAAGTGAAGCAAAATTTTGTCGTGTAGTGCTTCTTAAAACACTCTTACCGCTCTTACATCCTATTCATGGTAAATAATTTAAACAGGTTAATGTTAGCTATTTGCAATTCTAACGGAATTCGTTTGTATTATGCAAAAGCATTTGGGTAATTAATGCTGTCAAATATCAATCTTCTATCATAGAAATCTTGGCTGGATAGGCATACGAATTCTTCTTCTGCCGATTTCTGCATGAGTAAACGTTTGTCGGAATGTGCCATAAAAACTAAAAACATTTGAGATTCAATAAACTACTAATTATATACTTTCAGTTTAAATTAATCCATTTAAATTATTTTTCTACTTCTCCTGGAAAATTCTAGCAGTTCACACAACCTCAATAACAGGTATTGTACAGCTCAATCTGACAGTTCTCAATTTAAGCACATTATGAAGGGTAAGTTACAAAATCAGAAAATGCTTAGCTTCGGCTAACCACACCTCACCATTATCTAGACGATGAAAAACAGTGGGGGATATGCAATGATTCTAACAATTATGCACTGCTGATAGTATTAATGTAGATTCCATGAGCATTTTGACAGGTGTGACAGATTAACATTCCATGAGAATTTTGACACCATGACAGAGCTTTTAGAGGACTATAAAAGCAGAGTAATTTCTACGAAGATTCATTGTATATTCAAAATACAACAAACATGCGTTTTACATCCACTTTACTTTCCTTAGCTATTCTCTCTCAAGTTCAAGCCGCTCTTATCCCCGCTGAAGCTACCTCGGAAATCGAGGCTCGTGATACTAGCTACGTAGCACCTGGATCAAAGTTTGACTTGTCTCCATACTTTTTGCAATTGCCAATTGCTGGTGCTAATGGTCAGTTCATTCAACTTCAGGACGACCAACTCAACAAATATGCTTCTGAGTACTTCTTCTATGACACCAGCAAGGACACTATGTCCTTGTTTGTTAAGTCCGATGGTGTTCACACCGGTGGATCTATGTACCCTCGTGTTGAATTTGGTCAAAAGGCTGGTTGGAAATTAGCTCCAAATGGTGGATCTCACACTTTCACTGCTACTCTTGCTATTAACTCAGTCCCAAGCACAGGAAACATTGTCATTGGTCAAATCCATGGTGCTTCTCACGGTACTGAAGCCATTGAAATCAACTTTAACAGGGGAAATATTGGTTACCGTCACAAGAACCATGTTTTGGGTGATGCTGAAGTCAACACCAACTTTGCTTTCCAGCCTATGGGTGAAAAATTCTCCTACACTATTTCTCAAGAAGGTAACCAAGCTACTTTTAGTGTAAATGGTGTTTCCAAGACTTTCTCTTTTGATGATAGTTGGGTTAACACTCCAGTCTTTTTCAAATTCGGAAACTACTTGCAAGACAACATCCACTCCCCCGTTTCTTCCGGTGAGGTTGATTTCTATGCTTTTAAGGCTACTTAGATTAAGTAATTATTAAGATCAGAAGTATTCAGATATTGGCACAATTATTTGGTTCTTAATGATATATTTAAAATAAATGACACTGTAAGGCTTTCTATAGCGTTCGTTATTAGGCATATTCAGTATTAACTAAAACAATGATAATACAGAATGAGTACTGTGGAATCTATTTAAATGACCCTGAATAAACACACAGGTTGGTTCTTAAGTAACGTTAAAGTCCAGCCTACTAGGTATAGGTGTAGACTATGTCCTTTAGGTAAAAAGTTTATACAATCAACCACAAATTGCATTGTTGGTTTATGATATTACATGCGATTATCGTCCAATCGTAGTGGTCCAAGTACTATGGTATAATACTTAAGGGGATTGGGTAAAATCCCAACAGAAACTTAAACTATGTTCATTTTTTGTGACGGGACCCAAAAGCGGAAATACGCAACAGCTTTCAAAACAATAGAATAATATCAAGGCGTCCAGACTCATGTGTGTTCTAATTGGTATCTTATCTTATCTTAAATTATTTCCTTTTGTAAGGCCGGCTGAACACTCTAAGTATGAACTGCATCCACCTAAGAACTTTGAAACTTTTTTCTTTTGATTTGTCCAATAAAATAGATATTTGTCTTATACACAACATTTTAAAGGTATGAGCTTCATAATTCTTTGAAGTCAAAGAACGGATATTGAGAACAACTTGCCATAAAATTAGCTATAGTCCATTTCTAACACCCTTTCATCTGAATACAAACGGTATCCTCATTTTTGATATGTTCAACAACATTATGTTTAAACTGAAAGTTATAAATTTGCAGTGAAAAATCTAAGGAATATCATATTATATAAGAGTTATAGTGAGGAACTCTTCTATGTATTCCTAATTAGGCAACTATTCACCTATCGAGATAAAACTTATTGTGATAGCTATATCCTTATCAGTTAGTTCTTCCTTACTATGAAACACAAACCATTCGATGCTAACATGTTACATTAGTCTTACCCACGGCTATCCTAATTCCCCTCGTACTCAACTAGTCTGGGATCCTATATAAAGGCTCCCACATCACTCCTTCTATATACTATTTAGCCAGTCAACACAATAACTACCTAAAACCTGTATACAACGCATTATTAGCCTAACTGCTATCAGTATTTAACCAAGCGATTCTCAAGGGTTTGAATTACTCTATTTTCCCGTCGGACATTCAGGAATAATAGATGAAAGTGATTTGAAGAATTAGAAAAGAAATTTAGGACTTTCAAGCACTTGAAGAATTAGGAACTTGAAGAATTTAGGAATTCTCAAAGAAGCAATTCACAAATATTATCAAGAATTCTCAGAGTCTAGAAAATCAATAAGCTCATCCAATATTGAAAATTGTACTGGGAGAAATTAAACCATGTTGAATTTACAATACTGCAATAAAGGTTCTAAACTGGGAACCTCAAACAAGAAACAATTTCATGCTCTATATTATAAACGCAATTCAAAGGTTTTCTCTATAATATTTATTTATAGTGGATTATTAATTGATTTATTTAAGTTAATTTGTTGGCCCACTCAACTCAAAATAACGATAGTCAAATTATCGTTTATCAAGCTACAAAACGTCAAAAGGATTAAAAGTCAGAGTAATAATGCAAAATTCAACTCAAGTGATAAAAAAATTGAATCAAGAATAACGGAAGAGAAATCAAAAATTGAAAAAGAGTACATACTTAAAAAGAAGTTTAATATATAAAAATGGAATAAAATAAGAGACAATAAACCATAATTACAACAAAGCGTTCTAAATCTCCACACTTTTATACTCAGTCAAACATATACTAATAACTACGCCTATAACCTAAACGCTACTTTCAAGCCTAACACTTACTTAGCTAGTCAAAATACTAAATAACTACACCTAAAGTCCAGAGCTACTAATAAGCCTAACAATTGGAGTAGAAAACTATAATAAATAGCTATGTTAACTAAGAAATAATGTATCCTTTTATATCTTTTCGTTTTCTCTTCATACTTTGACTTCAATGTAATTGCTAGCAATAAATGTGTCAGAATAAGCTATTCGATGCACTCAGAATTTCCCAAGGCTACCTTGAACTAGCACAACATATAACATCCGTACCAATTTCAATTTGGCTGCAAAAACAAAATAAACATCAAAGCGGCGCTACCAAAATCAACATTTTTCTCTTGGCAGCTGCAAAAAGAGGAACGTAAATTTGGAATCTAGATCCAAGAGATTGTTCATTATTATTTGCATTTTAAGCAAGAATTATACATATTTGAGTATGCTTTTAACAGTTATTAAAATTAACATAATTCCAAATATACAGATATACTGAAATCAACTTATTCAGAGGTCGAGTTATTCAAAGATCGAGTAATCTTTATTTATACTCCGAAAAATTTTTATAAAACTGGAAATAAAATTTCAAGCCAAGTATGAAAGTTTCACTTTAATTTATTTTGTTGGAATAAAGGCTTTTTCAGAATCTGCTCTTGGCTTGAGAACTACATTCCAATGGTCTGAATATATCCAGTCCCAGATTTTAATAAAAAGTAAAAATACTGTATTTGTTAGGCTTATTAGCAGCGCTAGACTTTAGGTGTAGGTATTTAGTATGTATTTGGACTGACTAGGTAAGTTATATAAGGGGTAACATGGCGCATATTTATAGTGCCCAAGAAGGCTTAGCTTAAGAATGTAGATATGAGCTGTAGTCCAAGTAATTAAGGAGTAGCCCAATTAGGAATAGGGTGGAATAGGGGTAATTCCTAACAGTATTCAGCCATATTTACAAGCCCTAGAAATACAAATTAGTCCCGAATGATTCAACAATTCTGGAAAGTATGAATTTTCACCAAGTTTACAAGATTCTGAATAAGCTACGCTTCATTTCGTGAAGATTTCGTGATTTTGATAATTTGAGGTTTCATAAAAAATTCATGACTTGATAAAATTCCCACCAATTTTAACAGTTCAATTGCCAAGTTTTCGAGAAATCCTGAAATAATCATGTTGCAACATCTATGCACTGATCAGAAAAGAAAAGGAAACCTTTTGGAAACAATCACGGTGCGGTGTTTTTTTTTTGAGACCGGAATTTTTCACAACACGGGAAATAATATTTCAAGCTTCTTATCGTATGAAAGAATATTCAGAGTGCAAAACATTTCTCTATAATTTCTTGCTTCCGCTTGTAGCACCCCGGAGATAAAATTTCAAACCAAGTTCGAAATTTTCACCTCCATTTTTTATCTAAAGGCTTTCAAAATCAACTGAAACTTAATTTCTGGTATGAAGATTTCCCAACTGAGATATGAGTAAAAAGTAAAATGGATGTAGTAGGTGAATTTAAAACTTTCAGTGAGCCTTTAAAAGTAGGGCAGATTCATTTCTCATTTCTCATATTTCCTGAAATAACTCAACATTCAAAACACTGGTTATTATGCATTATTTTCGGCAATTCTCCAGGCTTATTCAAACATATCCAATGCATTTTACTCTATAATCTGCAACATTTTCCCCACGTAGACGAATTTGTGCTATTTAACTGGGCTTAGGAAGTTAGAACCGTCAGCCTGGAACTTGTGTAATCAAAATAGTGTTTTGCAATATTGAAACATATTGAGAGTGCTGATGCATAGCGGAATGAACTAGTCGGACGGATTGTAACGTACCAGGATAGACCGTAGCAGATTCTCTGGAGCAAAAACATAGAAGCCGTCAGTATCCGACCAAGACCCAGGAATGTGTACAAAACGGGCATATCTGACGACGATAACTAGTATCTGAGTAGATATCGGTTGAATTGTTTCATTATTTAATATATAATGGGGTGAAAGAATTCAAATTTTACTTCAGATTTCAGATTTCAGATTCCATTCAGATTCACTAATTCACACAAATTCACATACTCTAATGCGCTTCACATACTTACTTTCTTTGGCTGCTCTCACCCAAGCAGCAACAATTCCAGACGAATCCGTCAATTTCACCCCTCCTGGATCCAAGTTCGACTTGTCCTCTTTAACTTTACAACTTCCCGTTCCTGAGAACGGCTTCTTCAAGCAAGTTCTGGGAGATGCGCTTTCCACATTTGCATCCAGAAATTTCTACTACAATGCCTCCATAAACGCCATTTCCATGTTTGTCGAGTCCAATGGCGTGCATTCGCCAGGATCCCAGTATCCTCGTACTGAGTTCCGCGAGAACCAGGGGTGGACTTTGAGCGGCTCAGAGTCCCACAATTTCACTGCCACGCTTGCTGTGAATACACTTCCCAGTTCTGGAAACATTGTGATTGGGCAAATCCATGGGGATAGTCACGGATCAGAGGCTCTTGAAATCAATTTTGAGAGAGGAAACATTGGTTACCGTCACAAGAACCACGTTTTGGGCGAAGCTGATGTGAATACCCAGTTTGCTAAGCAGGATATGGGTCAGAAGTTCAGTTACACGTTTACTCTGAATGGTAACCAGGCTACTTTTAGTGTCAATGGAGTGTCCAAGACTTTTTCGTTTGATGAAAGTTGGGCCAATACTCGTGTTTATTTCAAGTTTGGGAATTATTTGCAGGATAATTCCATGCCTGTTTCTTCTGGAGAGGTTGATTTTTATGAATTTCAGCAAAACTAGAATTGAAGGAAGCGATATTCTTGTTTTTTTGCATATGTTATTCATATTTTTATATTATGTTATTTTTTCATGTTATTCATTTTCGTATTATGCTATTCATATTATGCTATTCATATTATGCTATTTATATTATGCAATTCATTTTTAGTTAGGGATCTACCCCTATTATACTAATTGGGTTACTCCTTTATCTACTTGGATAACCGCTAGAGTCCATCTCTGCATTCTTGCTCCAAGCCTCATCTAAGTTCTATAAAGAAGCACCCAACCCTTTACATAGCTTACTTAGCCAGTTAAATACATACTAATAACTACGCCTATAGTCCAGCGCTACAAATAATTCTGATGTTCAAAATCTCAACATTTTCTGCTTCAATTTTCTGCCTCAATTTTCTGCCTCAATTTTCTGCCTCAATTTTCAAATTTTAATTTGACATTTGAATTGACATTTGAAATGGCATTTGAATTTCGCTCCGCTCTCAATTCAAATCGAAATTCACCATGTTCACCCACTTCAAACCTCTCCTCAACTTCCATAGAATAAACATCAGGACGTCTTCAAGACTGCTAGCAACATTACCACTGTTCCGCCAGAATAAAAACAAAAAGAAAGCAACGATCCAGCAGCTCCGGCTAACGGACCCGAAATTGCAATGCAATCAAATTTCACCAAGTCCTTCCCAAACTGCTTCTCAAATTCCTTCTCCTTCTCCTTCCTCTTCGCCTACCTTACTTCCTGTTACTGCGGTCACTATAAGTGAATCCATCGACTTTGATTCGCTTTTACCTTCCCTTCAAAACCTCAAATACACAGAGATTTTACCCAATGAGGTGATCAACATCAAGTACAAATCAAAGGACTTGATGGTGTTGTCGAACGGCACGTTGGTGGGCTGGGACATTTCTGAGGCCGAGATTGTGAAGTTCGTCCCGGTTTTGCAGCATTCTATCGTGGAAAGCTGTGAATATGAAAGCGATGAGATGGACTGGGTTGAAGAGACTGTGAATTCTGGGAATTCTGGAAAACTTGGAAACTCCGGTAATTCATATCTTCAAGGAGAAATCATGATATTTCAAGGCCCCAAGAAAATGCTCGATAAAGCAGCATTTTCCATTGGTCTTTCCAGATCAACTCGTTTGGCTGTTTTGGAAAATGCATTTGAAAAACATCTACAAATCACCAAAAGTAACTCGCAACTCCTCGCAAAGGGGCACAAAATCCGCAACTCGGAAGCGGATTTTCTCAGGTCCACCGGAAGATTGTTCATGTTGCGTGGTAAGCTCAATTTGTATAGTGAATTGATTGAAACGCCTGATTTGTACTGGAGTGAACCCACGCTTGAGAAGATCTACAATTCGGTTTCCAAGATTCTTGATATTAATTCTCGGATTTCTATATTGAACAGAAAGTTGGATTATTCGACCGAGGAACAGCGAGGATTTCTTAGTGTTTTGAGTGAAAAGAAGAGTACGAGATTGGAGTGGATTATTATAGTTTTGATTATGGTTGAGGTTTGTTTTGAGAGTTTTCATTTCTATGAGAGGTATGGAGAGAAGATAGGCGAGATGAGGAATGAGGAATGAGAGCAAATAAGAAGAAATGAGGAAATAAGAACCGCATAATAATCTATAATTGTAATCTTTTCTCTTTTTGTCTATATACCACCAAAGGAAAATTCATTGAAAGGGAGGAATACAAATTTGATGTTTTAGATGGAAGGCACTTTGAATTTTAAATTTGTGAAATACTATTTATTCTACTTACCGATGTTGGCTATTGGTTAGTTTGGTAAATTATTCTGATTGAGTGTAGCTCCACCGTGATTCGATGTTCTTAGCTAATTGATTTGGGCTAGGCTTATGGAGCAATACTTGCTCGCAGTTCTTTCCCTGAATATCATGCACCATTTAGAAAGCCTGGATCTTCTAGTTAAGGCACTTTGATTTCATTGATAGTTCAAACTTCAAGTTCATATGGAATACTAGTATCATGGGATAATATTTCAATTTAAGGGCACCAAAGAGACTGAGATTTAGAACAAGTAAGGATCTTGAAAAGTTGTTTCCGGTGGTACTAAAATTTCTGATCCGAGATATGGAATATTTAAAAAAAATGTTTTCATAATCCCGTACTTAGGAGCACCTAGTTGATCTTCACTTTTTGTAAATACCTCGCACAGGAAATACTCATACCGTCGGAAATTAATTTTCAAACCAAGATATGCTTCTGAAAAAAGCCTTACGATCAAGTAAATAAACGGACGTAAAATTTTGTTCTTGGTTTGAAATTTTATTTCCAGTGTAACGAAGAATTCCGATCCTATGAATAAAAAGAAAAGTAAATTCGGTCCAGGCTTCCACAGCTATAATTAAACTCTATAAGGCTGTTATTGCTAATAACTACTCTATACATAGGGCTAAATATAAATACACAAAATTGGAACAGAAATGTACGGCCACAACTTTTGAATTTTTTTTGGTCATATATTCAGTCAAAAATTGTACAATATATATATATATATACTACAGAATATTTTCCTAAATGAAACGTTCCAGTATTATTCAGATGCAAGAGTTTTCTTTTGAAAATTAATTTTGAAAAGAGAATCAATAAAAGGCTATAAAAGTTGGACAATCTTGTTAGTATAAACGCTCATTTGAATTTATTTGAATACCTATTTTTTCAATTTTGTTGTACTTCCTTGGTTAACCGTTGAGGTTGGTATGTGCTTAATTAGGGTGTAAACAACAAGTAGGTACTGGTTTAAGTACCGAAATTGAAAATGAGTAAGTGAACTGTTGCAAATGAAATCCCAGATGAACAATCGAGGGTCTGAAGGTCAGAAAAAGTACCATATAGAGCATTGTTCAAATGATCGTAGGACTCTAGTGAGAAATGACATAATTGTCATTCATCGAAACCGAAGAAGTTTGAGTGAAATCCCAGGTTGAATAAAGTGACTTCATTCACTCACAAAGGATCATTAGATGAACATGTTCAGGTTTTTCTAATAATTGTCATATATTTTACTTAAACAACTATAAAATATACAATTCTAACACTACAGAGGATGATAATATCTACGTCCCATGGTGTCGTACTTTTGTAGGGATGTTCCCGGTCTTCCTTTCCTTGTGTCTCCCAGCTTGATACGGGCCAACAGAAGAATTCACTTAAGCGACGTAGATAAAACCTTTAAAGTACGTAGCCGCATTATCGATTACAGTATCGAATTGTGTGTTTGGGGTTCCAAGTATAGAACTTTTGTTTGTGATTGCTTTGTATTCGATCTAGTTTAGTTTCTCCCATCATAACACACTTCCCAATACCGGATGAGTTTGTTGAGTTCCCCAGCAAAAGACACCGGAGTTCGTACTATGTAGTCAAATTCATACGGCTGATATGTACTCACCGATTTTTTAATGGAACAAGAAAGGGTGTTTGGTCTAGTGATATGATTCTCGCTTTGGGTGGAGTAACCAATCTACTCCAAGGCATGCGAGAGGTGTTAGTCCATAGGCGTTCCCCGACCGGTAGGGGATACCATTTTCCGAGGGTTATAGTACATTATGACGTACGATGAGTGACCGTCTAATAAGAATTAAGTAAACATTGGAACTGATTGCTGCTGCTGCTGGCGATGTGGGAAATTTATATAGAAAGTTTGTAGCACTATTTGAGAGATTGAGGATTACACCAGTATAATTTGGGCCATAAAGTTATCCTGATAAACTTATAATGAGATTGTATATATAGGAATATAGATCGAGACAAATTCAAGACTGGTAACGCTAGATACTATATATATAATCCTATTAAGGAACTAAACAATGGCGAAGTTCGATTTGTGAAGGTCTAACCCACTCCGACATCGCCAGTTTCCCGAATAGGGCCGGATATAATGGCCATTCGGTCCTTGAATCAACAAGAGGCCCTGTATTCAATTCCCAGAATGTCCCCTGTTTGTTGATACGACTGATATGTTACTGTGTAATTGATATTTAGTTTTTTAGCTCCCTTTGCAACTTCATATGTTTAACTCAAATTATGTTTTGATAATTTCTAAACGAGTGTGTAGTAATTTGAGAGAGTGACTACATTATGAAGAGTCCTGAGAATGTTGAGATTGATTAAGAGAATGTTAATAGTCTATCGTCTGTTCAACCAATGAATCTACGGCTATTGTTTTTGCATCTGATTTTCAACTGGAATGCATATCTAAAAATGCACAGTGCACAGAGAATTAAATGAAACAGCATCGAATCTAAACTTACGATGTACATGGAATCATTATAATCGTAGTTTACTCTACTCTTGGCGCACCACCATATTAATAATATAAGGCCCTTATCTATCTGGCCAGCGAAAAGCTATTATTCTACCCAAGGCTGGTCTGTAATATATGACATTTAAACGTGTCCAATCACTCTAGAAGGTTTACTAATTTATGGCAGGTGTCACAAGTTCTTTCTTGAAATTTGAAGCTAGATGTAACAAACTATTTCTATTCAGTGACCATTTGTCTGGTCCAAGTACAATTTTGTACCACCCAGCCTATAGTGGTTTCTACCTCATTTTTTTCAAATTCTATATTTCTATATTGGAGCTCTCTGTGTATTGAGAAAGATGATCATACTTGTTTTTCCTCTCTTCTCAGTCCATTATTCTCTTCGTACAAAGGTTGGTAGATCACTGTATCAAACAGCTACAAGTCTCAGAAAAACCCACTAGAACAGTGAACAGTGCTAAAGCCATAATTAAACCCGTTTGCTTGTCTTTATTCTTGGTTTGAATATTAGTTTCCGGTTGTATGAAATTTCCAGTCTGAGGTATGAAATATTTTTTAGAAATAACACTGTAAAGCATTGGAAGTTGAGCGTCACACTTTGCTCGCACTCATCCCCATCAACGCTACTCTAGCGCAGAATATAGTTAATATTGGAAGTATGATATTTGCAAGAACAGATAGATATCTAATCTATTTTGCTATTAGTAACTAATTATAGTTGCAAGGTGTCTCGATTTCGGATAGACTTGGATTTGTAGTTTAGTATTCTAAGCCTCAAAAAGACGAAACGCTAACAGCATTTATGCAAAGAACTGAACAGGTTATGAGCACATCAAAACTGTTTAGGTACTTCTTTTAGCCGAAGCACCATGTAAGTCTTATATCAAAAATGAGGTTGGAGCTTTAGTGTGGATACACAAGAACGCTCTACTGCAAACAAACTACACATTCCAAGCGTGACGAGCCACAATGGTTATCTAAAAATAAATTTCCTAGATGCACAAGTTCCGAAATCTCATTTGTGCAGGCTTAATCTACGCTGGTGTAACAAATATGAAATTAAGATACAGTGATCCAAATAACTTAGATATAATAATACATGCTCCAAACTAACACAGATAAAGCTTTTCATGAAGATCTCTCGTTATTTGTTGCCTAACGACAACATGCTCTAGTGAATGCTGAATATCATTGTGGGGTTCTTAGATTCCAGAAGAAGGGTGCTTATTTTTCTTTTTGCAATAAGAGTTTGAGTGTTGTCAAATGACTGCGAATGTATTATGTACGCGAGAATGAGCATGTTACTTCCGAGCAATAGTATGTAATTCTGCGCAAAGGGGTAAACCTCGAACAATAAAATTTACGAATGAAGTGGCAGTACACATTGTTTTCCTACCCCGCAGGTTACACTACGGGAGATTTTGGATATCTGATAATTACAATAAAAAAATCATTCTACTGATTCTAGTATATTCCGTATTAATCAATTCACCGAGTATTTCAAATAAAACAGCGAGTAAAGATGCATAGAAAAGAATAGCATTGTCTTTAGATTGCCATCATCTGAGTTCAATGAAATGTTTCGACAACAAAAGAATTGAATAACTGGCCCTATGAAGTATTGACCATAACAACATCACCGACCAAAAGTGCTAGCTTTGAAAGTTTAATAATCCATCTTAGATTAGTTGTTGAGTTGATTGGCGAAATTGGCGGTGGGGGGGCTTTATATAGGGTCCTGGAAAATAATAGCAAGTATAAGATAGTCATTATGTATCAGCAATATATGTTCAGAGTTTCAAGGAAAAAGAGAACTTACCCAATTAAGCCCTGACTTTAGGTTCCTAACAAAACTTTGGATAAACAGTGTAACAAAGCTTAATATATACTTAATACTAATGTTCGAGCCCACAAACTATGAAATAGTATACGAAATAAAAATGAAAAGTAGGTTGTGTCGTGTTTTGTTTCGAAGAAGGGGACTTAACACATCTAATATCAAGGGGAATAGTAAATCTTTTGGGGTATTTAACTAAGAAATTTTCTCTAGTCTAGCAGAAAATTGATTAACGCCTTAAATTTTACTTCTATTACTTATTCTTTGATTTGTCTATTTTAGTTTCAAAATTTTATTAGCCAATTTCATGTTCAGTATTCGGTTTCGCGCAAATGGTTGAATAAGTGTGTAGATGCATGAACTATAAGTTCCTGGATTGAATAGTTTCTCAGCAACAATTTTTGAGCGCATTGAGGTCACCTCAAACTTTGAAAAATTATACTAGGCTATCATGATTATTCAAGGATTGATTTCTAACACCTATAAACATTGGTTTTCTATATTACTGCAACTAAGAGTGCTTATATGGTTCAATCTATTCAAGAAATGAAGAGCCGTTGCAATTTTCTTTTTTAGGAAATCAGAAAGCTTATATAATCTACTCTAGAGTGAATGTTATATTTGAACAGCTAAGTTCCAGTTTGAAAATAGCAAGTCGAAAACTAGGACCTCTAAATCTAAGAAGTAAAAGCAGACAACTTGTGGAGTATTTAATATTTTGCATCTTTAATAAAGAGAATTCACAATATAACCTCAAAACAAATTGAGGCACTGTAACGGCAAGACGATTATTTATAAAACTCAACTGTGGGAATCGAAGCAATTGGTAGAAACTTCTGCCATAAAATTCGTGGTACAGATATTAGAAGAGAATTAACTTTTGTAATCGTATTTCACATTTGACTAATTGGTATAGTTTTAAAAGATTATAGAAATTATAGAAATTATAGAGAAAACAATGTACAAGAATTATCCGCCTAGATAGAGAAATACAATTACACAATTCTTGAGATGAGAACTTCTTCAATCAACGCTTCTGATGAAGATATCCCTAGTACATTAAAAATATACAGTATATAAATATGACTTCTCAAAATAAAAGAAAACCGTCTGCAATGTAATCACTGGATCTATTCGACAGGATTACAGATACATTAGACGGCGATGTTAACAACGTTGGTTGATCTTGGAACTCTAACTTGTTGTACAGAGCTGCCTTCGAATACTTCTCTAACACTGTTTCTGGTAACAATATTCTTCAGGGATTGGATGTAGTTGGAACCACTAACTTTGTTTTCAAATGCAGTGGAGGCGTCCCAAAGC
>JAKTQU010000066.1:0-72022 GCA_030579395.1 Aciculoconidium aculeatum
CATGGGGACTATATATAGTACCCAGACGAGGCTTAGCAGGAACGTAGAGACGAGCTCTAGCAGTTGACAATGTAACTAAGGATAATACTATGCAGTATAGGCATAGATCCCTAACAGTATAGATAAGATATGCATTACTTTTACTTAGAGGTTATCGTTTGGTAACCAGAAAAAAATTCAGTAATTGACATGCTAAATATCCAGCTCCAGTTATGGTTGCAAATAGAAATGAATTTAAACATTATATGCTTAACCAATCACTTTAGCCATTTAATTGTATAAAAATAGAAATCGTATAGTTGGAATATCATGCTCAATCTCAAACAAGAATCGCTGAACTCGGGGTGATGTCAGTTTCAAACGAGTCATAACAAGACTCGTAAGCGGTGGATAAACTGCTGTTGTCAGAACAATCTTCGTAATCATTGTCTGAATAATATTCGGAAACATTGTCAGAACAGTCTTCGTAAATACTGTCAGAACAGTCTTCGTAAATACTGTCAGAACAATCTTCGTAAGCACTGTCTTCGCTTTCACTCCACACATTTTCAAATTCTTCATTTGAAGTAAAATACTCTTCATTGCTGTCACTTTCATTGTCTACCTTTAACATATTTCTTTCTGCCAGTTTGTTAGACAGATTGTTGGTTATATTCATAAGATAGTCAAGCGCCTTCTTCATCTTGTCAGATGCTTTCTTCTGGCGTGCAACTTCTTCAGATCTCTGAATGTCTGAGACACTAGGTGACTCTACTTCAGCATCACTCTCATAGTCTTGACTGAGAGTCGTCAGACTACTTTCTTCACTATAAGTCTCTGTTCTTTTGGCTGCAAATTTGTTCACATTTTCTTGGTTGCTCTGTTTATACGAAAGTGAGAAGAAAGATTGGAGAAGTGCATTGGATTGATTGGTCTGATTCTCCTCTGGGGAAGCTGAATGTTCTTTAGGTAAAAAATTTCTAATGGGATTGTACAATTCGGCACTCTCCGCCATTTCTCCATACAATTCAAAATTCAAAGCTGAGAGATACTCGAAGTAGGACTTGAACTTGCTAACATGAGCAGGAATATCGATGACATCAAAACAGTAGCTGTTTGGCTTCTTCGAAGATTGATTCCCTGAAACTATAATCTGTCCATCTACTCTTTCATAATTGGCATTCTCAATCAAGAGTGTGTCAGTGATCTTGTCGATAAATGTGAACCTTGAGCTCCAACGAATGCACTCTGAGCTTTGACCGTCACTAAGAAATTTTTGGGTTTCAATCCAGGAACATGTCTCTCCACTTTTGATTAATTGGCTAAACTTGTGGAGTCCAAAAGAAAGCTGGCCAGAATAGCCCGCTGGATAGGACAACTCAATCAGAATGGGTTTCTCAGTAGAAATGGTTTGGTTATTTGGGTTGACGTTCATATTGTTTACCGAATATAAAGGATAGACTTCAAAAGAACTTTTTACAAGAGGCAAAGCAGGCCTTTATATATTTAAAGAAATGGTGACTTCCTATGGATAAGTGTAGTCAAATGAAATGCTGTAGAATTCCAACATAATAATTTTCTGCTAAAGACATTCTATGAAACTGCAACTATATTAGAATACTCAAGCGTACAATACTTAAACATACTAGAGTCCACTGGTGTTCCAGAGCATGACAGCACATAAAGAGACTAAACACGACTTCCAAAGTTCAAGATAAATGAAGCTTGTCTTCGCATTGATTGCAGCCAAAAAATTCTTCTAGTTATCAATTTGCAACATTAGATACCAGAAAGAGAAGAATAAAAAAGATTGAAACGCTAGTGTTTTGGACTTCATAGTATCCATATGTCTCCTCTCATCCACTTATTTTCTACTTGCACTCTCATCTGTAAAGCCTACTATCTGTATCAAGAACATTGCCTATATATTTACAAGTACGTCTAATTTTATTTCCCATTGATTTGCCTTGAGTATTATTATATACGTCTATATTATCATGCTAATCTTGATTCAAATCCTGTGGAGATACTTGCGGAGATGAAGATCTTGCGTACGGATGCTGTCTGTTGGTACTCTGAGTTCTTCTTCTCTCCGGTCCACCAGATCTTGACGCTGCAGCCAGAGAGCTGGGTACTGTTACTGAAGGACTCAAAGATGGACTATCCACAGAGTCAACATCGAACAACGGATTGTTGTTCGTCGACGGCGATGGAAGTAACGGGGCCTCTTCATCTGCATCTCTTTCATCGCTTTCATCAGAATTGCTGCTTTCCAAGTCTCCTATGGTGGTGGTGTGTGGAGAAAAATGCACTCGTGTAGACCTGTCGTCTTCTGTTATAGGTAAATCCGTGCTTATGGTCGGGTCTACGTCGGCTTCTCCTCTAGCACCTCCAGCGCCATCCTGATTTGCAGCCCTTGGTGTCGATGTGCGTCTCGTTAGTCTACTCACCCTGGGCGTGAACAGCCTCGAAAACGAGGCTGTGCTTATGCTAGGAAACGGGAATCGCCTGGGAATGATTAGGTTTGGTTCGGTAACACCGACACGAGGGAACTCGTCCAGGTTTCTGTGATTCATTGCGCCCGCCCAGTCTGACACCATTGACGACTCCGCCAAGGGAGTGATGGAAGGATTGAACGGCCTGGTGATAGGCCTGAACACATCCGTGCTGCGCTGCATCAAGTGTCTAGTGATGGTTTCTTGGTCGTTGTAGTTGTGGAAAATGTTTCTCCGTATGTCATTCAATCTGGCCTCTCTAGGATCTTGACGGGAAGCAGGGTTCAGTTCGACCTCCTCACGACACAAAGGACAGCTTACATTATTCTTTAACCACTCTATAATGCACAGCTTACCGAAAATGTGGTTACAGCTGGGCATTTTCACGGCAATGTGGCCCTCCATTTTCAACTGCTCATGCTTGTACTTTTGTTCAAGCTGTCTGTGCTCGTCGTCTTCGCCATGTCCTGGGAAAATGTCTTCACAAGTAGGAACCTTTAGACTGGCTAAGTTATGGATGGGGAATCTCTGGTACAAATGAGAGCCCGCATCTGATGGCATGAATAACGAAGGGTCATTGAACTTTGCAGACTGGGACATTGATTCGATAGTGTTTCCAATCGAGGCTTGGTTGATTTCGTCCACGATTTCGGTATTTTCTTTAATCAATGCATTCATTTGGTCTGTAGGAAATCTAGCTGAAGTCTTACTGGGGTTCACTTCACTCTCGCGTTTCGTCTCATACGCTTCGTAGCAAATGGGACAGTCCTTATCCTCCAAACTGTCCAAGTCCACATTAGTTAACAGCTCAATTGCTTCGTCAGACGCCAGCTTCTTTCTCATCAAACCGCTCGAATTGAGTGCACGGTTGACAATATCGCTCAACCATCCAGGCACTCCATCTACTTCTTCTCCAAAAAACGTCTCCATTATGTTGCTTTCTTAACTTGCCTTTCTTCAAGATATCGTTTACTTATAAATCGGAAACTCATCCGGCGTTAAATCCGCTAACATTGCGCTACCAGCGATTACGAAAGCAATGCGTGTGACATGGCGCTACCGGATGACAGATGAAACTTAGTCAGATGCATGACGATGGAGATGGCGAGTCACGGAATGGTGATAAATATAGGCCTAAGAAGTTTCCAAGGTGTTCGATGATGCGAACGTTGTAGATAATGCTTATACATTTGTTTATTCATGTTACGTCTACTTTTCACTACTTACTTATTCATCATTTTACTATTTCCACTTATTCAACTTTTTTCTTCTATTTCCACTTATTTTTTTACGTATCTCCACATCTTGTTGCTTACATTTAATTTTTTAGTGCTACTTTTTGCAATTTCATTAAATGACTAGATTGTCTGATTTGTTCAAGTGTGTAAAATTGTAATGTTACTTCGTAAAGAGAGTCTTAATGCAAGAAACTTCAAGAGACTTGACTCAATAGGTATATTTAGAAGCCACCCTATATCATTCTCTACAAATACTGGGCTCTCAAATTGGTAACCATCAGTTGCTTGTCAACAGGTAAAGTACTGATTTGATCTGCTGGAAGTGACAAAACTTGAGCAATCAACTCAGCCTGATCAGGAGGCAATGCTTGGAGTTTCAGTTGAGTGCTTGGTGGTAAGTGTGACCACTTCGACTGTGGCTGCATATATGAGTTATTGGAGTAGGGTGGTTGGTACAGAGGTGGTTGCGGTATTGGTGGTTGTTGGCGCATTGGTGGTTGTGGGATCGAAGGAGGAATATTACTATGTTGTTGCATTGGTGGAGGGGTTTGTGCAGCAGGTGAGGCCTGTGCAGCTTTCATTGACTCGCTAATAACATCGCCATCTATAAACCCCATTAAGAGTAATGCTTGTGCAGCTGTAGTAGATAAATCTGATGAGAGTTTGAACACTTCGTACGCCCTAGAAGGATCTGGTCCACTTAATATATTCTTTAATGTAGCAATAATTTCAATAAGCTGAGCAGGAGGCAACTTGCTCAAAGTTTCGTTTATCTTGTCTGGTGTTCCAAGAGGAATTTGATAAACTTGAGGAAGGTTTTTACTAGCAGATGAGTATTTGGATGGGATAACTGGGGTGTTTGAAGGCATTGGGGATTGGCGTGGGCCCATGCCCATGCTGTGCATGTTGTTGTGCATGGTGTTGTTCATAGTCATGGTATTATTCATGTTCATAGTCATGGTATTATTCATGTTCATGTGCATATTATTGTTCATATTGCCCATGTTATGCATACCATTCATGTTGTTCATACTATGCATACTATTCATGCTATTCATGTTATTCATGCTATTCATGTTATTCACCCCCATGCTTGGAACATTGGGCAATTGGGGGATCTTTGGAGCGAAAGAATTAGTCGTGGGAACATTTGGAATAGGCAGATTCATGAAACCAAATTCACTGGGCAACTGCACGTTGGTGGGTAATTGAGATCTATCTAATACTATGGGCGGTTTCAAGGGACCTTGGTTATCTTTAAAGGATTCCTTCGATAGCTCGATTCTCAACTTCTTCACTTGATGGGATCCAGGATATGTGATCTTAATGTTTTGCAAAAGAGGAATCGCACGTCCAGCTTCTTGTGGATTCATATATTCTACGAAACAAAATCCTTTGTTCTTGCCAGCGTAATCAAATCCCATTCTTACTTCCACCACTTTCCCCGTCCCACTCACTACAGATTTGACGTTCTCCTCCGACCATTCGTACGGTACCAGGCCTATATAAACAACTGATGACATTCTTTGGTTGATTAAAAGATAAAAGATAAAAAAAATTTGTTTACGATTTTTTGCTTTACAGAAAAATTCTTTGTATGAGTATTGATAATTCCTTGTAGAGGCTGAAGAGTAAAAAAGGAAAGAATAATGGAGAGACTTTAAGTAGAAATATGGAGATGATTTAAGTAGAACCATATGTAGAATAGAATCTCGAAAAGATATGTTAGATTCCTTTGGGATATTCATAGGTGTTAACCCTCTTGAAGTGGGTATGTTATTGCTGTTCGGATTTTGAAGCTGTGTTGTATAGCAAGTTCTTGTGCTAAAATCACGAAAGAGTAAATGTCTCTGGATGCAATAATAATTCTATACTGTTGATTATGCAATAATTTTTTATTCTACACTACACTAATTCTACTATATTCTTAATTACTACTTACTCTTCAACCAATATGTAAATATCAATCTGGCTGTATAATCTACATGCATCCACTTTTGCTTTTACAATACATTCACTACTACATCGTCATAAAGAAAACTACATTCTCATAATATTCTCGTGTGTTCATTTAAGCAACTCTTTCAGCACCACTCAACTTGACAGCAGCTCCATACTTTTGCAATTTAGTTAACAAGCCATCACCCTGCTTAATCAATTGTTGATATTGGTTATTCTTGTTATCTGGTCTATTAGTTTCTATAATTCCATTAACTTTATCGATAGTACAGTTCAATTTCTTATTTGGAATGAACTTGCACAAATCTTGGTCCAAGAAATCTTGTGAGATGCTAAAGTTGTGAGCCATAGACTTGAGGGACAAGGATTTGTAACTTTCTAATAATTGGCCGTAAGCCTTGCATCTCAACTCTCTCAAAAAGTAGCTAGCATGTCTGTACAAGTATTTGTTGGTTAAAAACAACTTGTCATTGCTTTCAAGTAAGTGTTGGAAGAAACAGTTGTATTGACATGTGTACAAGGAGTTGGTCAAGTTGAGCAAGGGAGATAAATTCGAAGTTGAAGATGAAATAGACAAGATTTCGGGAGAATCGATTATTTTCAACTTCAAGTCAACTCTGTCCAAAGACAACACACCCGCAGTGATGGCATATTGCGCAACTTGTTCGTAACTACACAATTCGGTAGATGTGAATGTGGCAAGGGAGTCGATTAGCAATTTGGCTGCTTCAGCAAAATTTCTAGTCGCTAAGTGGTAGATACCATTGTAAGTCTTGTAACGGTTACGACGTTCCCAGTCACCACCTTTGTCTATCAAGCCCTGGATTTGTTCTAAAGACTTGGCCACAGCAGGGTAGTCAACAAAGAAGAAGTCGATTCTGGTCAATGTGAGCAACAAGTCAATTTTCGAGCCGGTACTTTGGGTGAACTCCAAGGCCTTTTTGTAAGTTTCGATGGCATTTGCCTTGTCGATGATTGTGGTGTAGTACTGTGCCAACTTGATAGTGCAGGTCAATGGGTCTTTTTCCGATTCGTCGACTTCTTGTGCTTCCTTGAGATCGGCCTTCAAGACGCTGAGTTCCTGTTCGTTGGTCTTGCTCATTGTTTCATAGAGAGATTGGTCGAAAGGGAAGTCCTTGAACTCCTGGCTCAAGTACTTGTAGTATGGGGCCATGTTCTCCAGTTTGATCGCTTCAATCAACTCCTGAATAAGCTGTTTGCGGCCGTCTGTATCCACAGTTGGGCTTGTCAAGAGAAATTGCTTCTCTGATAATCTATAATCGGGGATCTGTGGTGTGTCTGATTGATAATCCATGGTGTTCTTGGTGTGTTGGAAGGCAAATTTGATTTCAATAACAAAGCGCGTAGATTTTAGTGAGGACGATTGCGAATTTAGTGAGGGAAACGAGAGAATGGAGATTTTAAAATGGAGATTTTAGTGAAGAAAAAGTGAGCTTTTAGTGAGGAAAAACAGAAGTTTTGTTAGCTGAGTCGATATTTTGGGAGGCAAGCGAGGATGTAGTGATTAGTGCTATAAAAGGCTAGGTGGCAAAAGATTCAATTAGGAATACAGTGAAAGTAGGTACAAGAAAAGTAGGTACAATGAAAATCTAAGAATCTTGTAATATGATAATTCATTGGAAAAGAAGCTTGATAGTTACCTCAGCAATTTGAGCAATATCACAGGAATGTTTTTTTAAAGTATTCCCTGTCCTATATTTCACTTTTATCAAATTATCAGTGTCAATTGCTCTCAATCTTCTCTAGTCTTGCTATATAATTATTGTCATACGCTCTGCTATACCAGTCTATCTCGTTTATACATACCAAAGTTAAAATATGAAGCTGAAAAGGAGATCAAAATATGCAGCTGAAAAGGAAATCAAATTATGAAACTTAAAAACACAAATTATGCATCTGAAAAGGAACCAAATTATTCATCTGAATTAAACTATGAAGCTCTGAAAATTAAAACAGGTTATGAAGCTCTTGGCAGGCAAATTATGAAGCTGAAAAAGCCTTGAACCCCATAAACTTCTATGTCAAGACCAACTTTCTCCGCATTTCACTCTTTTGTGGAAAGTTCATAATGAAGACTAACATATGAAAAGTGAAATCGGCGTTGTGGGCTGATATATGTCGGGTAAGTGATAGAACTTTATCTATACCAGTCTATTCTCGTTTATCTATACCAGTCAGCTCTATCCATATCGGTCTATTCTCGCCATTCAATTATAATACACTTCAATATTTGAAAATTCTCTATTTTGACATATTCCATGCATTCACCACGAACTCATGGCAAATCCACCAAGCTGGCATTCACCCATACAATCTCTTTTAAACACGTAGCCATTTTTTAAAGCTCTTATCTTATCTATTCATTCCTTCTAACTTGTTCCTGCTCGATTCATTCCTTCTAACTCATTACTAATAGCTCTCCCTCCGTCGGCATCGGCTGTAAATTCCCTCGCAGTCCGCAAAAAGCGGGGGATTTGTCTATATAAAGAATGTACTTTTCACTGCAAACCAATCAACATATATCCCTAAAAAACAACTATGAGCGTTGAAAAAGACATCCCAGCTATCTTCCTTGACAAAATCTCGCCTCGTGGCTTGGAAGCCATCCAGAAATGTAAAGACTTTGTCATAGAATACTGCCAGCCTGCAGATCACGTCTACCATGAGCAAATTCCAACAGATCCTGCTTTGAGATGGAAGTCCACGCCTGCTATAACTGAGAAACTCAAGGCTAAGGCTAAAGAATTGGGTCTCTGGAACATGTTCTTGTCCAAACACTACGCCGATGGGGCCGGCTACACAAACTTGGAGTACGGGATAATGGCTATGTACTTGGGTAGATCCTATGTAGCTCCAGAAGCCACCAACACCAATGCCCCTGACACAGGGAACATGGAGTTGTTTGCAAAGTACGGTGACGAGTACCATAGACAAAAGTACTTGGCTCCCTTATTGAACGGAGACATCCGTTCTGCCTTTCTCATGACCGAAAAGGGAACTTCTTCCTCCAATGCTTTGAACATTTCGGTCTCGGCAAAGAAGAACCACAGAGGAAACTACGTATTGAACGGTGTGAAATGGTTTGCATCCGGTGCAGGCGATCCTCGTTGTAGAGTATGGCTTGTCATGTGTAAAACCAATGACTCCTCGGAAAAGATCTACCAAAACCACACTGTTTTAGTCTTGGATGCGGACAAGGCAATTGCCTCTGGTAAGGCTAAGGTCATCAGACCGTTGTCTGTTTTTGGGTTTGACGATGCACCACATGGTCACTGTGAAATTGAGTTCAATGACTATGAAGTGTCAGCCGAAGAAATGAAGCACGTTGTTTTGGCTGGCGAGGGCCGTGGGTTTGAGTTGATTCAATCCCGCTTGGGGCCTGGAAGAATCCACCACTGCATGAGATTAATTGGTGCAGGAGAGTTTTCCTTGCTTCGTACCCAGCACAGAGCCAACCACAGATTAATCTTTGGAAAACCATTAGCTCATAGGGAATCCTACATCAACGCCTTTGCGCAACACAAGATTGATCTCGAGAAGTGTAGATTGTTAGTGCTAAACGCCGCTCATAAAATTGACATTTCCAACGCCAAGCAGGCACAGAGAGAAATCGCCATGGCCAAGATCGAGACTCCAAGAATTGTTGTTGGGATTTTAGATTGGGGCATTCAGATGTTTGGTGCCGAGGGGGTTTCTCAGGATACCGAATTGGCCAGAATGTATGCACATGCTAGAACATTGCGTATTGCAGACGGACCGGATGAATCACATTTGAATCAATTGGGCAGAAACGAGGCTAAAAGTGGCAAGCAAGCAGATGAGTACTTTGCCAAATATCAAGAGAACTTGAGTAAGTTATCCAAGTTGTAGAAACTTGATGAATAAAGAAATAAGAGGGAGAATAACTTGTCAAGAGGTGTACCTTTTACTAAGTATGCGAATCGGTGCTATTATTCTAGGTATTACCAGAGTTCTTGTTGTGATAGCTTAAATGTGCAATAGATAATGACTTGCTTCATATTTGGACCTCATCACTCTTTTCTTATAATATCAATATTGTTTATATAGTTGTCGAATTTTCGAGAATCGCATCACCATTAACTTCAACTACTCGAGAGTACTTGTAATTCAGGTCGAAGATACGAACGAAGGGAGTATCTGAGTATCTTAGTATCTAAGTATCTTCCGATATAATGTATAAAGGAATTTATAACTCATCATCAGAAACAATACCGTGGCCATAGTACAGATGGTGATTTTCCGAATACAACACTTTTCTCTCATAGATTTGTCTCCAGCGAGGTCCATGGCACTCTGTGGACGTAACAACAAGCAGGTGTGGGTTGATGGCGTTGCATAGTACGTAAACGCTATCGTCATCAAGCAAGTAGTTCTGTTCCAAATTAATCACCCGGAGCGAATTCGGTTGTGCTATGTGGATCTTTTTTATATTGCAGCTTCCCATAGAGAAATAAGCCAAATTGGGAGGCGGATAAAACGTATTGGTGGAAAACCAAGCGTTAAACCTTGACGATTTCATGGATAGCGTCACCAAGTTTACTAGTCTGCGGGGATCCCCCATAATACTCGTAAACCTATTGAAGCTGCCTGAAACACTCACTACACTTTGCGGGAGTTTATCCCAGTCAAGCGATGTGTGGATCTCATCGAGAGAGAGATTCTCAAGAGAATGGCATTCCCTCAAATACAAGTCCACATCATTCTCGTCATTACAATAGAGGGAAAGAGACTTCAATTTCGGCAAGGCCAACTCGATTTTCCCGCCTCCAGAGTAGTAAAGTTTAAGACTGGTTATGTCCTGAACATGCTCTTGAAAGAAGCGGTTGAGAATGGAAAGTGGTAAAGAGGATCCCAATATGAAGGAGCGTAGATCCCGAGGGAACCTGAACTCTTGCAATTGCTCAAGAGAATCGCAGTCGAGGTTAACCTCGGAAACACTATCTGGAAGTTTAGTTGAAATATGCATTGATTCAAGACGCGATCCTTCGCTCTGGTATACATACATCAATCTCTTCAACAGAGTTAGGTCTATTGGAAGCGACTCGATGCGTTCAAGGTGCAATTCTGTGATACTTGGTGGGCAATTCAAAGAGGCAAGCTCGATGTCATTCGCAACCAAATTCAAGTATTGTAGTTGACGCAAATTGGACAAGTCTCCATTATACCGAAGATTGTTGTAGCCTAGACTTAGTTCTTGTAACCCACTGGGCCAAACTACGTCGTTGATTGGCTCTAAAAGGCATCTTTCAAGCGCCAACGTTTTTAGACCAGCAGGAAATACTCTGGTGTCCATGTTGAGAAATAAATCTTCAAGGGAAACGTGCTTCAACGTGGACGGCAACGCCAGTGTGTTGAGGGAAAGGCGACGTGTTTTCACGGAAAGAGATATCAAGTGCGGAGGAAGAACTAGGTTATGAAGAATAGCCGGCCTTTGCGGAGAACGTTTCTCATGTATATCCAAGTACTTGATGCTTTCAGGGAATTCAAAGTGCAAAAGATGGTTGCAATCGGCGATTTCCAAGTCGACCAACGAGTTTAGTTGCGACAAGCCGTGGGTAGTGGTAAGAAAGTAACAGTCGGAAAGCGTGAGACGTGTTAAGGTGGAGCTTATATCGAAGTCCGAGATCGCACTCTCGTTTTGCAGCAAACACAATCTGTGTTGGCGCGGGGTTGCTAGTTTAAGGGATGGTGTCTGTGTAATAAGCTGTTCGAACATCATGATACGATCGACAGGTGTGCAGAAGATCTCATAGGGCAAGTTGTATAACCGAACTATATCTGACACCTCACTTACTGCAACTACCAAACGCTTAGCGGTGCTCAATAGGTGTGGTTTTCTCTCATGTAGAGAAACCACGTCTTCCACCATGTCAAAGTGGAGGTTGGTTGGCCTGAAGCTGCTGGAGTCTGCAAGGTGCTCAAGCCACGTCCGCAAGCATGTAGGATGTGCGTTTGGAGTGTCTGGTGGATACGCTCCCACGCTGGGATACAAGGGTCCGGTGTTAACTATATAGTGGTCGTGGGAATCGGAGTCGAACCCGGCACTGTTGATGATTTGCACGGTGGAGTAGAACAAGTTCAAGGCGTGTCTTCCAAGAGGAGTCTGGTTGATCAAGTGCCCCACCTTGTCGTGTGGGAGGTACTTGATGATCTCATAGATCAATTCGGTTGGTAAGGATGAGATGTGGGGCATGGATGGTTAGGAATCAACACTGAAGTTTTGTCGCGTCTTTAATTGTCACATATTTTGTCAAATAACACGACAATACAATCAAACTGTTTCCTTATTCAGACGTTATCCTGGTTGTGAGGATGGTTTAATTTGTATGTGAAAGTACATGTTTTGTGTTCTGATAGCTTGTTACTTTTTTTTTATCGACATTTCATATATTTTTCTTAACCTATAAAGTATACGTTTGCTTCTGTGGCATACAAAACGGTACATATGTTATCACAACAGCGCAAACCTCCCATACATGTCTAGATAACATATCTGCTTTGATTTGCCTGTACTGCAATCTAATACATTACGTATTTGCTGCAATGGCTGCAAAATATTTGAGAGTCAAAAAAAATATACTCGGACTAACTCGTATATTAGTAAAAATGCTATTTTAAACATCTCATGTGGGTACTGAAATCAACAATTTCTTAAGGTATATTATGATTAGAACTTATTATACTATGATTACTTGCAATATAACTCGACTACTGGCGTTCAAAAACTAACGATGCTCTAAATTATTCAAAAGATCCATCGATTAAATCTTTAGGATTATTCCCTGATGTAATCCCTATAAAAATCCTAGTTATTCTACCGTGATTTGATTGGATTATGCTACACCTTATTCAATTCCAATTTAATATCATATTCTTTTGTATTTTCTATCTAATTCTATTTTTTTTTTTTTAACTCAATGATATATATTTAAGTATAACTATACAAATCTATATATTATAGCATAAAAGTAAGAGGACTTTGACGTCTACTAATTCGAATTTCTAATATGAAACGGTCTTTAATATAAATCGATTTCTTCACTTTTGTAAGATTTTCTAAAAAAAAGTCAAAGTTCTCTTTCTTTTATGCTATAATATATATATGTATAATTATACTTCAATATCATTGAGTTTTTTAAAACATTATCTGACTACGTATAAACTACATTTATTTGTAGTTTAACATATATGTAAAAACATCCAAAATATCTCGAAAAGCCTGTACATTTTGTAGAAACCCCGACTTTTTCATAATTAGGTAGCAAATTCAAATCACGATGTATCATTTTATTATTCCGTTTCTTTGGGATAGTTGATCCTTCAATTCAAAAATAACGAAATTATCCAAAACTCATAAACAATTTGAACTTCTATTCTTTCGTTCTAATCTGGAGGAAATAATCCCCAAGAGCTTACTTGTCTACAGCTTCAGAAGTAAAATATAAGACAATTACAAATTGAGATGTAAACCTGATATAGATACAAAAACAATACATATAAATACTTGAAACCTGCCAGCCTAAGATATTGTAATTCAGCAACAAATTGTAAGTCAGTAGAAATTGTAAATTCAGAACTAGTTAATATCAAATTTCATCTACCATGTTGGCAGGTCTACAAGCTCAAAATATCATATATATTGAATCAAAAAAAGTGGAAAAAAATCCAACGCTATACGATATTTATCTAATAGACATCAGCAAAATCTGTGATGAGGCCCCTGGCCAAAAGCTTCTTTCTCTTAATCTTTTCCTGTTTTTCGATTCTTGCCTTGGTCAGCTTGAAGTCTGCCTCGGCTACTTCAAAGGGGATCTGCTCCAATTGGGCCAAGTGGTCGTCTTCTCGGTCAATATCCAATTCGCCCATCATAACCACATTTTCTCCTCTCACCATAAATACGCCTCTGTAGATTTCACCAAACTTGGTCGGAGTCTCGTTATGGTTCAAATAAATTCTTTCTACGGTGTCCTGTAAGAGCAAGTTTGCAAACTGGTCAAACGTTCTCAATACACCAAAGATTTTTCTACCGTCTCTCAACAGCACGAATATCTTACGGTCAACGGAGCCCACAATGGCTGCGGCGGTGGTGAAGGCATACGACTCCAAGTACAAGTCCTCGACGTTGGGCCCGCTATATTCCTGTTGTTGCTGTGTGATGTTTTTAGCTGGAATGGGTGATGCTGACATGGTTCTCTTTCCGTTCTGCGGGCGTCTATTTAGTGCTACTTGCTTGTGCTTAAAGGGTTCGTTGATAAAAAATTTGTGTGGTGGTTTTGGCACGACTGCGGAGATATTTGTATGAGATGGAAGCGATATTAATATAATAAGCTTGACTAACAAGATGACCATGTTTAGGTCACTTCTTCACCATCAAATGTCACCTCTTCAATGACATCTCTTCAAAGTCCACTTCTTGAAACGTCACCTTCAAATTTCCCTTCTTTTTCTCCCTTTTCCTTCACTTCCCTCTCTCTCTCTCTCTACTCGCATGAAAATAATTTGATCTCTTCTCGATGCCTCGAGCCTAAGCATCCCCATGTCATTCTACCAATACAAAGACCACATCGAGCAAGGAGACCTTGTTCTCGCGTTCATTAGCAGAGGCAACATAAAGCCCATAACGGTCACCAGCGGCGAGAGATTGAACACTAGATACGGTAGCTTTGAGCATGACAAGATGATAGGCTTGAAGTACGGGGCACAGATGGCTGGTGTTAGAGGCGTAGGGTTCGTCCACTTGTTGCACCCTACCCCCGAGATGTGGACGGTTTCCTTGCCCCACAGAACCCAGATTGTCTATACCCAGGACTCGTCGTATATCATCCAAAGACTCGGTGTCACCAGTGGGTCTCGTATCATCGAGGCCGGGACGGGGTCCGCCTCTTTCACCCATTCCTTTGCCAGAACAGTGGCCTTGGAAGGAAGAGTGTTTACGTACGAGTTCCACGAGCCACGTTACGTCGAGGCAAAGAGAGAGTTGGAGGAGCACGGTTTGACTGCAAACACCCTCATCACGCACAGAGACGTTTGCAATGGAGGGTTTGAAATCGAAAACGTGCCGGAAAACTTCAAGCTCAACGGGGGAATAAACGGTGACGTTGTTTTCTTGGACTTGCCCGCTCCTTGGACAGCCATCCCACACCTTTCCAAGGTGATTTCACAGACCAGCCAAGTTGGTATTTGCTGTTTTTCACCTTGTATTGAGCAGGTTGAAAAGGCAGTGAGAGCCTTGGAAGAGGAAGGTTGGACGAGCATAGAGATGGTGGAAGTTGCAGGAAAACGTTGGGAAGCCAGAAAGGACATGGTTAGGGACGTAGGTGATGTTCTCAAGAGATTGAAGGACATTCAATCCAGAAAAAGTAAGGGAATCGAACTTAGAAGGAAGATAAAACTTGAAGGCGGAGAGGAAGAAAGTAGTAGTGAAAAGGAAACCAACAAGACTGAATCTGGTGAAACGAAAATTAGCCAAACCGGCGAAGCCGAAACCAACCAAACCAGCGAAACCAGCGACAATGGAGAACCAAAGAAAAAGTTCCAGAACTTGGGCAAGGGTTTTAACCCGTTCGGCAAGGGTACTAGAATAAGAGAAGGTGACGACATCTACCAGTGGACCAATGTCACCAAGATCGAAACAGACGTGAAAAGTCACACGTCCTACTTGACTTTTGCCTTCAAGTTGCCGGATATATAGAGATGCATTAAATAAAGATATACAAAGACGAAACCTTCCTCTCTCTCCTATATAACTTAACATTTACGTTTGCGCTACCAAATATCACCGTATTTGAACACTCAATCAACAAAATTATAAAGCGATTAAGTATAAACAGATTCAAGATGAGTGGACAGCCAATTGGTAAGTATATTGCGGTGTATTTTTTGCTGACGTATTCTTGATGTACTAACACACCTAGTTCTTGATCAAGGTACCGGGTTTGTTAAGATCGGTAGGGCCGGAACGAATTTCCCAGACTATACCTTTCCTTCTATAGTGGGTAGACCTATTTTGAGGGCCGAGGAACGCAACATACTCTTGCCCAATGACATTGAATTGAGAGACATCATGTGTGGTAAGGACGCCAGCGACGTCAGACTGCTTTTGCAGATCAGTTACCCCATGGAAAATGGGATCATCCAGAACTGGGAAGACATGGAGCATTTATGGGACTACGCCTTTTATGAAAAATTAAAGCAGCCAACCCAGGGCGAGAAGATCTTGCTTACAGAGCCTCCAATGAACCCATTGAAGAACAGAGAAACTATGTGTGAGGTTATGTTTGAAAAGTACCAATTCCAGGGTGTGTATGTGGCTATACAGGCCGTTTTGGCCTTGTACGCACAAGGTTTGAGTTCGGGTGTGGTTGTGGACTCCGGTGATGGGGTCACCCATATTGTTCCCGTCTATGAATCGGTCGTGTTGAACCATTTGACTAGAAGATTAGACGTTGCCGGAAGAGACGTGACTCGTAATTTAATCAACTTGTTGTTGCGTCGTGGTTATGCATTTAATAGAACTGCCGATTTTGAGACTGTTCGCCAAATCAAAGAAAAGCTTTGTTACGTTTCGTACGATTTGGACTTGGATACCAAGTTGGCTCAGGAAACCACCACATTGGTGGAACTGTACGAATTGCCAGATGGCCGTGTAATCAAGGTCGGGTCGGAAAGATTCGAAGCTCCAGAGTGTCTCTTCCAACCTCACTTGGTGGATGTTGAACAACCTGGTGTTGGTGAAACTCTTTTCAATACAATTCAATCTGCTGACGTTGACGTCAGATCGTCTCTTTTCAAAGCAATCGTCTTATCCGGTGGTTCCTCTATGTACCCGGGTTTGCCTTCTAGATTGGAAAAGGAGTTGAAGCAATTATGGTTGACCAAGGTTTTACATGGTGATGCTACAAGACTAGACAAATTTAAGGTGAGAATCGAAGATCCTCCAAGAAGAAGACATATGGTGTTTATTGGAGGTGCTGTTTTGGCTAATATCATGGCTGGAAAGGACCACATGTGGGTTTCCAAACAGGAATGGGAAGAGCAAGGGTCTCGTGCCTTAGAAAAATTGGGCCCTCGTTAAGTGTAGCCCCTGCAAATTAAATACTGGAAATGAAATGCAATTTTTTATAAAAAAAAAAATTATTCGTATTAACTATTGTAGTTGTAAAATTATCTACATATTATTTAATGCTACCAATAACGCTTGCTAAGCGTAATTCAAATTCTCAATCTGTTGCAAAACCGAATCAACTAATGCATCATAAACATCAGATGTCATTGGACCATTCCCGTTGATTCTTTTATTGTACCCATAATTCACAGCCAGGTGAACCAAGTCTCTAATAAAATTCTCACTGACAACTTTTGGTTTCAAAAAGTCGCAATTGAGACACTGTTCAACAGTCCATCTTTCCAGTGGGTTTCTAGCAAGACAGTTTTTCATCATTACAATTGCACTTTGTGGTACTGGGACATTGCCAATACCCTTATTTGGAAACGAAATTTTGACTTGTGGATTCATGATGGCCATAATACGCTGGTTACCACTATATCCACCATATGGAGGCTTCCCATAAATCATCTGATACACAATACATCCGCAAGACCACACATCAGAGGGTTTCCCGACCTTCCAAGTGTTCTTTTGGCCATCAGAGGGCAATCCTGGGAATGATTGGTTAACCTCTACCAATGCTTCAGGGGCCATATAGTTTGGAGTTCCTATTTGTGATTCACGGTAGATATTAGCAGTATGATCTGGAACTGCATTTGCAATCCCAAAATCAATGATCTTCAAAATACCACGAACAAAAAGAAAGTTTGCAGGTTTCAAGTCACTATGCACAATCCCAGCTAAATGGACAGCCTCAACGCACTTAAGTATCTCTACTGAGTGATATTTGACAAAATTGAGATCCAACATAGACAGTTGAGCGTTGAATTTGTTTTGGAAAACATGCGCTAAATCTATATCTCCACATTCCATCACCAAATAAATGGAGCCTTCACCAATCGCATGATCTACTAATCTGACGACTCTATCGGCCTGTTTCAATTTGATCAAAAGATCAATTTCTCCTTTGAATCCCTGCACGCAAGAATCTTCAAACTGGTCGAAAGTGACTTTCTTAATTGCATAGAGTCGATTATTTGATAGTGCTTTTACTTTGTAAACTTTCGAGGAACCTCCACGACCTAAAAGTTCAAGTTTCTCATACTGATTTCCATTTATCGTTATAGACTTTTTCTTTGGTTCGTCAAAGGAAGCCTGTGATAGTGCAGGCTGCTGTGATTCTGGAGGTGGAGCTTCTGGAACAGACGCCAGTGACTGTTCCATTGCAGCAAGTGGAGAGTCGTCTCTTTCCTTTGGAGCTTTGGGTTTTCTGAAGATGTCGGCGTAGTTTGTAGAAATGTTGTTCAAAGGGACCCTAGAGCCCTGCTTCTTGAAGTTTGAATTTAGTTCTGGATTTTCTTTGTTGGAAACGATGCTCTCGTTGCTTATCCTTGGCTCCTCTGCTCGTTTCCGCAAGTTTGATTCGCTAGAGAAGATATTCCTATTTTCAGGACTATCGCTGTTTAGTTTGCCGCCCTGGAAGCTGTTTGGAAGACTGCTTTGGAGACTGCTTTGAAGACTGCTTTGAAGACTACTCTGGAGCGACAAGTGAGTCTTCTTTTGATTGCTGCCTTTGTTGTTTCCATTTAGCTCTGTTTCTGGTGTTCTCTTCTCCATCAAAGCCTTCATAAACGCTGAGCTGCTCATTTCAGGATTGATGTTAGGAGAGAATGTGTCGATGGAGAATGGAGGAGGCGAATTTTGAAGAACTGGTTCGTCAATTTCGATTCTTTCATAGTGGTCGCTAACGCGAGAAGTCCGCTTTGGAGGCCCTAGAACTTTCCCGAATCTTCGTGAGCCCCTCATTCTCTTCACAGTGCTGAGGGATGCCATGATGTTGTTGTTGATATTGCTCCCACTGCTCCCAGGGGTGGTTGCGGGAGTTTTTGTAGATGAAATCGGAGAGGAGTTGCCTGATTGTGTAGCGTTTGAGTGTGTAGAATACGCTGGGGGTGGTGCTGTTGCGCCTGCAGAGGACGGAGCTGCGGCACCTGCGTCCATTATGTCGTCTTCCATTGACGAGTGGTTGGAGCTGGTGTACACTTCCGATCTTTCGTTCGATTTGTCGTACGGTTTCTCTGTTTTCTCGTTTTCGTCTCTGTGTTTGAAATGAACGGAAAGCCTGGACTTCAAGTTAGTTTTCTTCTGGTCAGGGAAGTCCACCTCGTAGACACCAATCACGTTGTTGCTGGGAGGGGTGGCCGACTTCTCGCGGGAGGTATTCAAAAGGGCAATGCTATATGAGGATAATGCAGGGGGAAGAAAGGTGTTGTCTTCCTCGTTGAAGTGTCTTTTATGGATATTTTGAGGCGTCATCTGTTTGTATGTGTGAGCAGCGGCAGAGTTGGGTGAGGAATTCCTGCGAAGGGCGAGATTTGGGTGGTTCTGGTGGTTCTGTTGGTTTGGATGGTTTTGGTGGTATGGATGGTTTATTGGATGACTATTAAGGTTGCTATGACTGTGGATATGACTATGACTATGACTGGGACTGGGACTGGGACTATAACTATGACTATGATTATGACTATGGGGCTGCTGACCAGGGATGTGGTTGCCTGGAGTGTTCTCAGACTCGCCGTTCGCTCTAATCATGGGCGAAAACGACTTGCTCGGTACGGGGTTTCTATCTGTGGGGGGTACGAGGTACTTGTATGACATTGTAACACATTAAATGCAAAGAAAAGTGGGTTGTATCGTTAACAAATTTGGTCCTTTGTTGTTTTTTTGTTTGTTTAGCGCGTTTGACACAAATGAGCAAGAGGAAGAAGAGGAAGGCAAGAAGGCGGATAGAGGGCTAAGAAAGACGAGTTTTGGTGTTTTAAAGGCTGTGTGGTGGATATACGTGTGAATATGTGATGGAATATGTATTTATTTGAAAAAGAAAGGTGGATGTGGGGTGAATAGAAGGGTTAATGCTCGAAATGGGGTGAATAAAAGGGTGAATGGACTAGATGTGAATAAATTGTAAATAGAGATGTGAATACATTAATACACTGTGAATACATTAGTACATGAATGCTTATATGAATACTGATGTTAATACTGATGTTAATACACTGTAAATTCACTGTAAATTCACTAATAAATAGAATAAAATAGTGCATTGAGTCAAACTCGCTGAGAAAACTTATTAGTCACTAAGTCGGCAAAAACAGTTTGCCAGAGCAATGGCACGCATGGAATGGTAGCATGTGGAGATACCAGCGACACGTAGATTGCGGGATAAGTGCCAGTTATGTCGCAAACTCTACATTTCTTTAATTACACGTACATCACCGATTACGTAGATCAAAAATCACCAAGATCATCAAGATCACCAAGATCACCAAGATCACATCGAGCTTGGGATGCAAAAATAACACGCGCGTCTTGAAAACTGAAGAAACTGAAGATGGCTAGATGGATAGGTGATGATAAAACGAAAGGTTCGATGACATTGATAACCAGAGGTACGGATGATAACCAGAGGTACGGAAATCTAACCAGAGGTACGGAAATCTAACCAGAGGTACGATGGACATGAGAGCTAGTACAAAATAACAAGAGTCAATTCAACAAAACGCAAGTCAGTAGTTTAGTATCATAGCTACTTCAATTTCCAAACTCCATATACATCTGCCCGAAACTTTTCAGTAGATGAGCTCCGTATTAAAGCCTCCATTATATCACGTGAACCAGATAAGAATAGACAAGAGCACCGAGGTTAAATTATAAAACATACATTATGTAGGACTGCCCGTATAGGAAGTAGAAATAGAGGGTACGCTTACAGAGTGGGTTTTGTGCACATGCACTATTTACCATGTTCCTAAACATCAACCCACTTATCTCTACTTCCCCATTTACTGCAAATTCCTCATTTTGCACCTTTTTCAGGTACAACAACCTGTCAACACGCAGCCTAACAACCCAGAATTTCCTACATATGTACATGATGCTTACACCACTTATACTACTTATAACTATTATGCCGCTTACACTGCTTATACCACTTTTACTGTTTACTCACTCTCTAAATCACTCTCTAACTCACTTCCAATCCCTCTTATTCTTTCCCCCACGTGCGCAATTTTAGATAATTCCAATGGATATGAACCCGCACACTACTTTGAAAGTATTGATTTAATATAAAGAGAAGTTGCTATCAAGAAAAAATAGGCACCAGTTTGCACGTTTCTATCTACAAATCATGTTACCTACTCAAAAGAGAATTGCCCTCCCAGCTCGTGTTGAACCAAAGGTCTTCTTTGCCAACGAAAGAACCTTCCTTTCCTGGTTGAACTTTACTGTTATCTTGGGTTCTCTTGGTGTTGGTTTGCTCAACTTTGGTGACTCCGTGGGTAGAATCTCTGCCGGGTTGTTCACCTTTATTGCTATGTTGACCATGCTCTATGCTCTTATCACCTACCACTGGAGAGCCAAGGCCATCAGATTGAGAGGATCCGGTCCATATGACGACAGATTTGGTCCAACCATGTTGTGCTTGTTCTTGTTGGTTGCCGTGGTTGTCAACTTTGTCTTGAGAATAAGAGCTTAATGTGGTTTGAATCAAGGAGGTAGCTACTAATAGTGGCTACTGGCATTGGCAGCGAGTAGACACGTCTACAAACAGTTACAAACACACAGGCAGTTGAGTTTGAGTTCTTTATATGTTCATCTCCTCACCACCAAGAATCAAAGATTAAGCTTTGATTATTCATTTCGTTCATGTTTAATGTTACTATTCCCAGTGTTTATAGAAAAACGTAATTAATAAAAGTCATTTTGTAGCTTTTGTGTAGATATTGAACAATGGGGTAGAGAAGAGAATAAATAGTTCAAATTTCATGAATGAGGTTTGGATATAAGTAGAAGTCTAATTCGCTAGTAAATCTTCATTTCTATTGCCATTTTTCACTAAAATTAGATGGTCCTCGAATATCCGGGGAACAAATTAGTGCAAGTGTATCCTAGAAGTACACCCTATAATTGGTATAACCCTGTAAGTATATCCTAAAAGTACACCCTACAAGTACACCTTACAAGTACACCCTTACAAGTACACCCTACAAGTACACCCTATAAGTACACCCTACAAGTACACCCTATAAGTACACCCTACAATTGACACTTCTACTCCCTAAATTTGAATCATACTCCCCACAAACCAATCTGAATAGTAGCATACACAAAATCTCTCATGATTCAATACATATTATTCATTATAAATTATCCATTACTTTGCTCATTCCTCGAGCTTTCTTCCCTTTCTTCCCGTTACTTCCTTTGCTTCTTTCCTTCCACTTCTTCCTTCTTCACCCCCCGCGTCTTAGACGAAATAAATATAAAACGTAACAACTCTACTCATAATGACCCACACGAAACCGATAATTACGGCGCTCTTTCTCATCCACTTCAACACTAGAACCGGATATGAGCTAGTGTGGTCCAAGTCTCCCATTGATTTAACTGGTTTAGACTACAAACTCCTCCCCTCGGGAATCCACAACTTTGACTCGTCAACCATTCTAGTTAGCCACTTGGATAAGAACACCTTGTACTACGGCTTGGGAAGGTTCCGCCAGTACATAACCGCCAACCAGGACGCTGACGCTGACCAGATTGACAGAGACAATGTCAAAATGTACACTCTTGGTATACTCTGCGAGCCAATACACAGCAACTGGAAACCAAACGAGTACATCAACAACGGCTGGGAATACATAGACGTCTTGGACTCGTCACTCAACGAGTTTCTCAAGAACGAAGACTACTCGAATTTCGCCATCTTTGACCAGTTGCATCTGAAACTAACTTCTACAAACGACGCCTCCTTCAACATTTACAACCATCCCCTAACCAAGACAACCGACTTTGCAAACATATTAGGCCCGTTAGCGTTCTTGTTGTATAAGCAGGCTTTGCTCAGAAAACGAATCATCTTCTTCAACAAACTGAAAGACTACTTTATTGTCAACTCGGCAACCTACATTTTGTCTCTTTTATCCACCATTCCACAAAACGCAAAGCTCCCCAGGTCTTCCAGTGACTTGTGGAACAGTGTTCCAATCTATACCATTGGTTTGCCTGATTTGAGTCTGAAATTGACCGAGATGGACGGTTTTATTGCTTCTACAAACGATGATATTCTCTTGGACCAGCGTGGGTTGTACGACATTGCAGTGATACTCGGAGAAAACGACTCTATCAAAGTGCTTGACTCTCAAAAGAAAGAGATCAAGGCTACATTTGCAGATTACGTCAATTTCCGTCAGGCTGTATACAGAGAGTTGTATGGTAGGGGATGCCAGACTTTGGAAGCAACTGCTAACGAAACGACAATTAATGAAGCCAGTGCTAAAAGCGACACGCTCCTTCCGCCTTCCTCGATCACCAACCACCTGAATATATCCACCGAAGACTTGGCTGTCCACGCAACCTTTTCCATTTCCACTGCAAACTGCCCAATTTCTCGCAACATCGAAGAACCATCGTGGTGGAGGGAGGCCACGGAACCTAGATCATGGACAGGGTCCATGTGGCATGCATTCTCGTGGTTTGCAAGCGCAGGAGCTGGGTATTCTTACGAATGCACGCATTCCGAGGCTGAAAAGTCGGTGGACCTCATGCAAATCGTGAATTTGGTGGGGAGTTTCCACCGCAAAACCTCAAAGTACATTGATTTGGTGAATGAAATTATAGATGAGCAGGGTAGTCAGGGCTTTGTGGAGTTGGAGTTGACGTACCAGGACATAGTAGACATGGAATTGGATCCGTATTCCGAGCAAGACTTGGTGTTTATTCAAAGATTTATTTTGACGTATTGGGCCGAGAAGGTGAAGAGCGTTACCATAGGTGTTGGTTTTACTTGCTGTTAGGGAAAGTATATCCGAGGTATATTTAAAGAGTTTAAACTCCTTGCATAAAATCTATTATTATCCAAATTATATCCCAGGATATAATTAGTCACAATATATAGATGGAGTTTTCTAGGTTAGCAGGAATACAGAGTATAATTGGAAGGATATTGTAGAAGAATACCAAATGTAGAATAGTCAGAAGAATACGAGAGTACTCGTTTAGTCTAGGTGTAGTAAATTTGTAATAGGTAAGGATTCTGTAAGACTCGAATACTCAGAAACTCCCTACGCTCTTTTCCTATTTTTATTATAGGCATGAGGAAACTCGCACCACTGATATCAATCCTCGCTCGTTTATAGAATATGCAGAGAATCCAGGATACGATGGTATGTCCGGCTGATTCGGAGTTGCAATAACGGGCAAGGGTACATCAGATGACGAATGAAAGTTGAGCAATGGGATATACAAGCAGTGTAAGATTATATATTTGCCGTTTGCTCCGTACTCGGAATATAGTAGAACCGGTGCCTTGTCATTGAGGCACATTCCGAAGTATAATTTTCTGATGCTTGTGTATCCCTCACTGTGCTTCTTTTTCAGTAAGCCAGTCTTCTTTCTTTTTAATTGGTCTTTCTTTTTGCACTTCTCATACCAACCTTACATATCTAGAAACTGATCAGTACTATCATGATAAACATGTATGTTAGGCCCAACAATCACATTCTCAACAATCCCTGCTTTCTCAGCATTCTCTACATTCTAAGCATTCTCTAAATTCTTAATCTTTCCTCTTTTATCCTCTCTCCTTACTCTTTCCTTACTCTTTCTTTCCTTCTCTCCTCCCACAATGCTACCGCCACTCCTTAAAAAAAGTTGGTGGCGCTCTCACAAAAAATCAAAACAACTTGTTCACAGTTTGATCACTTCTTCAGTTCTTGTGGTTCAATTCATCAATGAAGGGCCAAACCAACCGAACCGGTACTCAGAAGTCTAGTGGGAACGGGAACGGGAGTGGGAACGGGAGTGGAACCAGCCATCGTCGCTCCACGTCTCGTGTCTCACAAGGGTCGTCGTCGTCTGGAAATACTGCTAATCATGCTGCTGCTGCCACTTCCTCCACTGGCTCTCCATCATCAACTCAACCATCAGTATCTTCCATCCCATCCAAATCCTCGGCACACTCTTCCTCCCACTCTTCCTCCACAAAATCCTCTCCGCAACCTCCTTCTTCCTCGTCTCCTCCGAAACCTTTCGTCAACCATTCCACTCCTGCAAACCCAAAGGGCTATGCTTCGATGGCTGACGCCTTGGCAGCCTCAATCGCTTCCACATCCTTGGCTCCGGCAGCTTCCAAACAAACTGACCCTTCCAAGGATAAAATCTCCTCGCTCATTTCAAAATCTTCGGGAAAGCACGTAATTGCAACATTGGCCAACGGCACTCGCTACAGAGGCATCTTGGTCACCGGGAATGTGGGCTCCGCTGGCAATTCCCCGTTATCTGTTGTCTTGCAAAAGGCTACTCTTGTAGGTAAACTGGACATCAAAGAGAAAATCACCATCCAACTGAAGGATTTGGTGGATTTGGGAATCGAAGAGGCCCCGAAACCGGCCATTGTCGAACCGAAACCAAAGCCTTCTTCTTTTAAAACAGACACCGACATCTCGGGTGGCGTCCAGTTTAAGGAACGTGAGTTGCAAAGATGGGTTCCAGAGGAATCGGACGCAGCCAATCCTTTGCTCAACCTCGACGATTCAGGCGCCGGTTGGGACCAGTTTAAGGTGAATCAAGACAAGTTTGGTGTAGAATCTACCTACGATGAACACTTGTACACCACTCGTATCAACACCAATGCCCCGGATTACCAGGCTAGGGTTGCTAGAGCAGACAAGTTGGCCCGAGAAATCGAGGGCCAGGTCACTAGCGACCGTCACATGCTCGAGGAAAGAGGCGTTGCTGTTGATGACAGTGGATTGGACGAAGAAGATAAGTACTCTGGTGTTGACAGAAGAGGTGACGAGTTGATGGCTGCTCTTAAGAGCGGTTCTTTCAGCGGGTTATCGACTCCTACTCCAAGAGGCGCTACGGAATCTGGAAAGTACGTTCCTCCCAAGAACCGTGGTGCTCAGTTTGATCCGGCTATCATTTCAAGTATCAAGAAAAATGACACAGAAGCCGCTCCTCCAAAAAGCATCCCGCAAAAGCCTCAAGTTGATAACAGACTTAACGCACAAAGCGAAATCAACTCTTTCCGCGAGTTTAGTGCCAACTTCAAGATCCCTCACCAAATGCCTACTGATTTGTTGCCCATTTTGGCTAAGGATAAGATTAAACAGGATGAGATCTTGAAGAAGACCAAGAAGGAAGACCAACCAAAGGAAGTCAAATCTCCATTGAAGTCGACTGCTTCAACCGCTTCGTCTAAGAAGAAGATGGATCCAACCAAGCCAGCGTTCAAGTTGAATCCAAAGGCTGCAGTGTTCACTCCTTCAGCAAAGTTGTCGTCTCCTTCAGGTCCTAAACACAGAAACTCCAACAACTCTTCTGCTTCTCCCAGACAATCCAACCTGAGACCATATTCAGCCAACTCCAATGGATCTACCAGCTCTGTAAAGAGACACTACCAGATCCTGCCTGCTGATTTCTTTGGTGGTAGTAACAAGGTCCCAACCGCGGAGTCCCAGAAGAAGAAAGCTTCTGAGTTCCAATATTCGTTCAGTTTATTCCTCAACACCAAGAAGAAGTTTGCAGAAGGAACCCCTGTGGTGTTTGAGAAAACCTTCCAGACCCCTCCAACCTGGGATTCCACCTTTGATGATACTCACGACAAGTTGTTCCCGCCTCCCAGTAGTATAAAGACTAATGGTATACCCATGAACCCCATTATGGTTCCAAGTTCCCCATACATGCCCAACCCTATGATGGTTCCGGCTATGCCAAACGTGCGGTACGGGGGTCCGAACGGCAAGTACCCCTTGTCTCCGCAGATCCAGCACCAGCAGTTGTCGCATCTGCCACACCTCCAGCACCAGCAGCCACATCACATTCCTGCCAACGCTGCAATGGCCCACTTCCAGCAACAACAACAACAGTTGCACGCTGCGATGATGTACCAACAGCAGTTCCCAATGGGACAACCGCCTATGGGTGTGTATGGAGGTGAAGGGTTTGCTCCAGGAGGGTTTATGCCACCACCAGGAGGGTTTTCTCCAGGCCCTGGGGGCAGCCCGGTAGCAGGAAACATGCCTATGGGAGGAGGAGGCCATAGAAGATACAAGAGACAGTAGAGAACGGAAGAATAGAGCAAAGAGGAAGCGCAAAAAAACAGAACTCTGTGTCCTGGGTGATATTGAGTGTTACTGAGAGTTTAATAATTATTTGGCTTTTCATGGCTGAGACTCGAAGAAAATGATCAAGAATCAAAGGCTGCTGGCTCCTGAGAAGTTGTTACTTTTTTAGTGGCAACTAACTAGGTCTGTGGTGGATGGAGATGTCGTGAGTAGTGGATTTGCGACGAGCGAATTGTCGTACTGGTATGATGAGGTTTACGTTCATTTGCCAAAAGGGGAGGTTTTGGTATGGTTGTATAGTTGATTGGGGTTTCTGGTGATTGTTGGTATTGGCTCTACACTAGTTATGGACTTGGCAACATCACCGGGAATCTCGAGAGGAAATTAAGGACGTTATTAAATAAATATCATTTATTCAGCTGTAGTATTAATCGGTGGTTGATGGTTGTGTAGATGAGACCAAAATACTTTACTGATGAGTTAAATATTATATCATGGGAAGATTCTATGGGGAATAGAAGAACAAGTTGATAACTTGAATTGTAAAATGACTACAACTAAATATGACTATAACTAATATGAGTATAACTAAATACTACTTTTTTTATCACTACTGGCTTTTACTGGTTACTTCTAGTACTATTTACATTTTGATAAACCAAGTATCTTAATTAAACCCCTAAATTTGAAACCCCCTAAATTTCTCAAAAAATTTGAAAAAATTGAAAAAAATGAAATATCAAAATTTGATTTTCACTGCCAAAACAACTAAGGAAAAGAAGAACAGCGAGTTTCGCCGTATATGCCATATAGCAAGTTATAATAGCTTATCACACGATACTTACCGGCTGTGAAACTTCATCAGTGTATCATTACTATCATCATTGTATCAGTCATCCTTAAATATCAGTATTAAGATATAAGTACTTTAAGATAACAGTACTTAAGATAACAGTACTATTGAGATAAAGGTACTTTAATATACCAGTACTATCAAGATAACAGTACTTTAAGATATCTATTAGATTCCAGTACTATTAAGATATTTCTTTGTACAAAGTTACCCAGTTCACAGTCGAAATAATCCACCTTATTTTCTGTCTATCCGTCTAGTTATTCACTTAATATCCATTTAATTCCTCAGTATGTCAGAACGTAAAGCAATTAACAAGTACTACCCACCGGACTATGACCCGTCGGCCCTTCCCAAGAAACAGAAGAAACGAACGGGAAACCTCATCATCAAAATCAGAATGATGGCTCCTTACTCCATGCGATGCCTCAAATGCAACGAGTACATTGCCCAGCGCCGTTCCTTCAACGCCAAAAAGGAAACTCTTCCGGAAAAGTACTTGAGCACGCATATCATACGCTTCCACATAACCTGTCCCGTGTGTAACAACTCCATTACCTTCAAGACAAACCCCCAGTCTGCAGGATACACCCCGGAAACAGGTGCAGTTCGAAACTTTGAGCTGAGCTCCAAGTCCACGGCTGGATCCAGGATCTCCGACTCCAAAAGCATTCCTGTGAAGGAAACAGACGACGAGATATTAGAGAGATTGGCCCGCGAGGAAGAGGATGACCAAAAGTACCGCGAGCTCAAGGAGAAACGTAAGAAGAATCCGTTCTGGGTGCAGAACGAGGGCCGTGATACGGGCAAGGATATCTTTGAGAACTTGCAGGAAAAGCTCCAGCAGCAGCAGAAGAAGCAGCAGATTGAACAGCTGTTGGAGGAGTTGCATAGTAAGAAGGTACAGATTGGCGAAATGGGCGATTTAATGAATAGGTTGGAGGAAAGAGTAGCAGAAAATGAAGACCAAACAGACAAAATCAAAGACAGCATAGACGGTTTGAGTGATTCTACAGAAAATAGAAAATCTCCAGATAAGATCAGAGATAACGTAATCTTACCAACCGTAATCTTACCAAAACGCTCATTAACCGTGGATCTGAAGATTCAAATCAAAAGAAAAAAACCAAATACAAACATTTCCAAACCTTCTCCAAAAGTTTCCGACCCTTTTGCGGGATATTCTTCAGATTGATAAAACCCCAAATATGAAAAATATGAAAACCCCCTAAATATGAACCCCCCCATATTTCGCCAAAAGAAAACCCGCAAAAACATAAAAATCTAAAAACCACAGAAACACAGAACGCCATTGTGTTCATGGATCCCTTGCTATATCTTGCTTTATGCATTCCTGTTGTTGCTAGTGTCCTTGGCTGTGGCAAACAGTCACAGAAGACCCACTTTACTGTTTCTCCTCTGGGACGCAACCTCATAATATCACACAAGGGAGAACCCAAATACATTATTCACCGTCTGAAAACCGGTACTGATGCGTACTGGAAGGCGTGGTTTGGCATGTATAGAGTAGGCGTGGCCGGAGTTTCAGAAACCTCCCCTACAGATCTTATCGCTGAGACTTTCCGCACCTGTGTTGGGCACGGCGGGTACATCCAGTTCTCTGGAATCGAGGGCCCGCAGAGTGCCGTGGTATACCGGACGCTTTTCCAGTGGATCCGACCGCTTTCATGTCCCAATGAGCGGGTTTACATGGCCACTAGGCTCGACAACCGGTCCTTTCTTTTGGAATGGGCGGGAAGACTGTATACTTGTGCTAACGGCGAGATCCAGGTGGCCGGGAAAACGGCTGCTCGTGTTGAGAGAGTCGAAGGAAGATACATGGTTGATGTGGATGAGCGCCGAATAAGCGCTGAGGTGGCGTTGATAGTGTGTGTGTATGGGTGGTGTTTTAGTCAATGAAGGAATCTAGAGTTTGCGTACGATAGTAGTTAGTAGAGTACTGGATGTGAATCAAGGATTATTCGTGATTCAGGGAATTATCAATTCACCAATTCACAGGGTCAATTCACGGAATCGTGAATGGCTGCAAAATCGAAGAAAGCTTAAAATGACAAGAATTCAAATTATATTACTGTATGTAAGAATTCAATTATTGATTAATGAGAATTCAAATTATATTACTGTATGTCTTCTACATATGGATTACCCTTGTATATTATTTCCTTAAAGATTACTAAACGCCCTAAATCCACAGATTCTCTAAATCAGCAATATTTGAAACCCTGTAACTCGCCTAATCATACTAGAAACCTCTTACTTAGTTTCAGTCTTTTAAAGTCTTCCATTGTCTAAAATGGTATTATCTACTTTGCCGAACCCTCGAAAGTGAAATCCACCAAGGTGGCCACCAAATTGACCGGCGGATCATTCACCATATGGAATTCCCTCTGTTTCTCGGTCAAAATGCTCACCAACTTGGCCACATCCGCCTTGTCCATGTCCTTTCTGCACAAACAAATGCCCCTGACGTATTCCACAGAACAGTGGTAAAAGGTGGGCAAGATCTCGGTTTCCCAGAGATGCGGGATGTACAGCATGGGGTCAGCGTTTGTGGCCAAATCCGCCAAGTACTCCAACGCATGCAAACTCTTGAACAAGTACTCCAAGTCCTTCAAGGTCAATAACTCCTTGAACGACTTGAAAAACGCTCCAGAATCGCGGAAAATGGTCTCGCTAAAGTTGCGTCTTTTCTTGGTGGGGTCGATCTTGGTGCCGCCGTTGAGCACGTTGGAGATCCCAATACGGATATACGCCAGGAGGAATGTGTCCAAGAGCACATTAAAGGTGACCTGGTAGATTTCATACGAAGCATACGACCGGATTTCCGCCATGTACTCGCAGATGGTGTGCACAATCTGCTCGTTTTCCGTGCCCAGCTCGTACCAGTTCTTGGAAAAGGTGGTCAGGAGCGCCGGGTACAAGTCGTTGACGATGATATCCACGACATAACGCACAATCTGCGAGGACAAGTCCGTGCTGGGACCAAGCGTGTCGTCAAACGCCTTTTCGATACGCATGTGGTACGACGCATGCACCTTCTCCTTGTAGTTCTGCAAGAACTTGTCCTGGAGCCGGTCGGTGTTGATTTCGTACGTGTTTCCAAGAGCTATAAGGTACTCCAAGAGCCCTGGCTTGGCTATCGCCTCGAGCTCCTCTACAGTCATGTTATCCACGTCCAACGCGGGTTCGTCCTTCTTTCCGAAAAGCCTACGAACTGCGCTCTGGTGAAGAAGATACTTTTCCTTCGAGAAACACGCCATGTATGTCTCAAAGTCGGCCTCTATAAGCTTACGGTAGTTCTCGATACGCTGTAAGTACGCCTTGGACCAGTTTTCAATCACCCCTACAAGGATCTTCAGGTAACCCGAGCCCGCAGCCACATCTGCCTGTTCTTTAAACATGGAAAGAGAGATCTTAAAGTCCGGAAGCACGAGAACATCCGCGTCGATCTCCATGAGCACCAAGTTATCTGCGTCGTCCATGTCTTCAAACACTTGATGGTAGGAGAACGTTTCCGGCGGGGTCGAGCGCTCGGAAAACGTTTTCGCCTCCAGCGCCGCGAGGTTTCCGTTCCACTCGTTCATTTTCGTGGTGATCACCGCGAGGTAATCCTGGAGCACGGTGTTCTTCTGGTCCTCGCCGATGATGGATTTCGGAGAAGCCGCGGACGAGGACGAGATCGCGCCGATGAATTTACCGTAATGTGAATCGTACGTGAGAATCCTAAGCATATCTTCGGCCGGAGGATCGCTTCTAAGAAGATCCGCGGCAAAAGCGTGGAGCTGCTCGTGGTAGATTCCCTGGACAAACGCCGCAATCTTCCAGTCCGCGGGGAAGAGCGCATCGAAACGCTCTGCTACAAACAAGAGCTCGTCTTCGAGCCAGTCGAGGTTATCAAATACGAGAAGCTTATCGTGGGCATAATGCTCTACACACTGGGTAAACGTTTCCTCGAGCAGCAGCTTGAGCGTGGAGTAGAAAAGCGCCTTGTAGTTACGTGGCGAGCTCCGGAACGCGGCGTAGGACGCAGTGGTCGGGTCGGGCGGCGCGATGTTGAGGATCCGGGATAGCGAGAGCTTGAGGTCCTCGGTGTGCTCGTAGTCTACGATTTTGACGATTTTGAGGGCAATTGTCTGGTTTCCGTCTTTTACAGCCTCGGTTAGCGAGGTAATGGCTTCCTTAAAGAGCTCGTCGAAGCTACGGGTGGTTTCCTGGACAGGGCCGATGATTTTCCGCACAATCGACTGCAAATCGTCCGAGAGCAGGTTGGCGCCGTGCACAAGATAATCGGCGAGATTCCTCGCTAGCGTGAGCCCGTGGTGGATCTCAAACATGCGATCGAGCTCGTAGGAAAGCGAAGTAGAAAGTGCCTCCATTTCGGCATTGATAAGCAGTGTGAGGCGAGCGAGAAACGCCTTAAAGCCGGAGATATCGCCGTAGAGTGACGCCACCTGGTGGAGAAACTGGTTGACGCGTGTCATGGTGCTGATCGAGGCGTAGTCCTTGACGTTGACTATGGAGTCCTCGTGGGCCAGGTTGACCTTGGCAATGTTGGACTTGATGTTTCCGAGCTTCACGGCGGCCCCATTGAGCTGCGCGAGGTTCCTCATGATGAGATCGATCTGGAGCGACGTCATGGCCGAGAGTTCCAGGTCGATGGCGGCCTTTTCTTTGGAGAACTGGGCTCGGAGCGACGCCACTTTGGTGAGGTCTTCCTCGCTTTTGATGAGCGAGTTGATTTTGCTGAGCGCTATGTCCGACATGACGTGGGTGTGTATTGATTGGGTGTGGTGTGGTGTGGGTGTGGTGTGGTGTGGGTGTGGTGTGGTGGTGTGTTTATTGTATGATCTGTTGATAAGAAAAGTGAATTTAGTGAGAAAGTGTTTGTGAGTTATTTAGTGAGAAAACAAGATTGATTTAGCGAGAAAAATGATTTAGTGAGAAAGTGTTTGTGAGAAAAGTTCGTGATTTAGCGAGAAATTGAGTTAGCGGAATAAATGTGAGAATGGATTAGTGAGATCAAAGTGAATAGTTAGGAAGTACGAGAAATGAGTAGCCAATTGATGTAAGTGGAAATTAACAAGTAACTAGATCTAGTAAGAAGAAGTACGAGAAATGTGGAGGTGGATTAGAGAAGTAGCGAATTGATTTAGCGAGAAAAGTGAAGTTAGTGAGAGCGTGGATTTAGTAACCGTGGATTCAGCAGTATTTGATGAGAAACCAATTTAATGAGCATTTAGTAGAAAACAGATTTAATGAAACCATGCATTTATACAATCACCGTGGATTCAAGAATCATAAATCTAATTATTCATAGATTTAGGGTTTCTTACTAGTTCTGGGAAAATTCGTGTTAAGTTAGTAAGATATGGTGCTACTCCTGATCTCCTGGTTCACCTCTATCCTTATAAATCTCACGTACTGGTCTCTTCAAATTGTTATATTTGTTTACATATACAGTGTAATGCTCTTAATATTCACTACTTTTCTGATGAATCGTTTCGTTCTAGAATTCCTGGTGCTACGAGTATTGCATCAAGATTGTTGGATTGTTTATTTGAGTTGAGCTTAGGTTTACATTGAATTTAGTGAAAAGCGTGGGTTTAGCGATTGGTGATGTTAACGGGTTAACAATTAGTAGCGGGTCAGTTTGGTAAGCTATAAGGTATATTTGGATGGGAGGAAAAAGGGGAGATTAGTATATTAAAAATAAAGTTTCCTACCCCCTAAATCCAGGGTAAAAAATATTTATTGAGGGGTTTTTTTTATACAAATGTAATGAAGTTTTTAATTTCTTGTTTATTAATTAAATTTTTGAAATGAACATACTTTTTGGTACTCCTTTAATTTGATCATCATAAAATAGGCAGACATTATTCACATTCCATGTATTATTCTAGTTTTGCTATTTTTCTGTCTAATTCTACAATAAATGTTTTTTGATCAGTTTTTTGATCTTACAACTCTTGATTACTAAAACTGTGAAATATAAAATTATTATTCAGTTCACACTTCCAGAATAGTTTCAAGGCGACTGCAAACAAAGGTACATGAAAGTGTTGATATTCATCAATTTCATCTTGCTTGTGTTTGGCTGCGAAATAAGGTAAATTTTATCCAGTATTTAAGTTTTTTTGAAGATGTTTCCAGTTCATAGAGCTCCTTGGTATTTACATTCGGATATTTGTTGGAAAGTCGTAGCGGCCTACCACGCTCTCTAGTGTATCTGTGATTATTCATCTCAATTTTTTTCACATATATTTCATATCTACCTAAATATCCAAGCAAAATAATGTGTGATTAGCAGAGTAATAGTATATATGGGTACAGTATGATTCTCTTCATTCACTAATATGATATTTCAATCAAAACCAGGGAAAATAGAAATTCCTTTTCATTTTACTGCTTCTGATTTCCCTTCAACATTTTAATTTCAAGAAAAAGGTTGTATAGTGTAGTGGTTATCACTTTCGGTTTTGATCCGGACAACCCCGGTTCGAATCCGGGTACGACCTGTTTGCCTGGTTAGCTCAATCGGTAGAGCGTTTGACTCTTAATAAGGATATCAAAAGGCTGCGGGTTCGACCCCCGCATCGGGCTTTCTTTTTTGAAGATAGTCTTTTTGTTTGTAGAGGTAATTTTATCATCAAAATGAGTTGCCAATAAATACCCATTCTTGTTAACATATTTTTTCATTCTATTTCAGATGTCTCTGTCCTTCAGTATCTGTACGAAGTAATTTGCCACCTTGCTTTAAGCATCTAGCAAGTTATTTGGTATATTCCTCAACATATTTAAGAAATGGCTGCAAAATAGCACAGGGGAAGAAAGATTAGAATGAGGCAGATTAGAATGATGAAGATTAGAATAAGGAAAATTAGAAATAGAATAAGAAATATTAGAAATGGAAAACGATTAGAAACTAGGTATGAAGCAAATGGTAGAGACGCAAGATTCAAGCTTTATATTATTTTTCTCTGACTTTAATTTCATGAATGAAATTGATCATATTTTCTTTATATGCATTCTCTATGAAAGCATCTAGTAAGAATTCTCTAGTTAGCATTCTAAGCTACTACCTTGTTGTATATATATATTTATATTTTAACTCAATAATTTTACTTCGTATCTTTTTTCAAATTGCTGCAAGATTTTCAAAAAAACACTGAAAATTTTGAAATAGCATCAATTGGCTAGAAATAAGAATATACCAGGTATACAAGTACCCAAACACTTTCCAAGGACATTTCAAGCACCTTCCAAGCACCTTCCAATCACAAGAAACTCAACAGCTTCTCTTTGCCATTTCGCAATTTCAACCTCTACTTACAAAATAACCTCTCTATGTTTCCTCTTACACACAAATACACATGCATCCTCTAACAAAAGTTGGTCAAATCCGCAGTAGAATCCCACTTGTTCAATCCCATATCAATTCCCTTTACTTTCTTGTAAAAGACTTTATGGTATTGAATGTTCTGGCTGGCCCGATTTGGAAAAGTTGACGCAAGTCCGAATTAGGAACAAGAGGGTTTCTTCTTTACTAAACAGATTCTTACTAGCAGATTCTATTTACTAACTGTTTCTATTTACAAACAGATTCTATTTAGTAACAGTTCTTATTTATTAAAAGTTCTTACTAACAGTTCTAGTCATTCTATACATGAATATTATTAATAGATTTTAATTCCATCATGGCTTATTTTCCATGCGTTTATTTATTAGTGTGGAATATCAGTTCTATTTACTGACACCTAATATCTTATAGGCTAAGTGTTACTGGGTACACTTTCTAGAGCTAGTCATATCTATCTGCATATTGAGAATGTAGAATTAGGAAATCTTGTTAACGCTAGAATTAGTCAAATATGTAAACACTAACAATTAGTCAAGTATGTAAACACTAGAATTAGTCATACCATGATAGTCATAATAATAGTCATAACATGATAATAGTCAAGCTGGTTATAATATCTTTATTCATCCTCTTATATACTTAATCTAGATTTACCATACATTTTTACCCATTTACTATATTACGGTATCCGGTATTCTTACCTGGAGCTCATTCAATACCCATATATATTAAAGATGTATATCTAGTTTTAGTTAGTATACTCTTAAAACATACCAATTCATCCCTATCGAAGATAAACGGTACCTCGAAATCTCCCAGATATCCAGATATCCAGTATTTCATAAATTCAGTATTTTGCAGCTATTTCTGTTATTTGTTGCAGTTTGGATCTTTTGGATGCAAAAAGTGGAAAAGTGGGAAATCAAGTATACAACTTGCAACTATTCTTAGCCTGATAGTTATTCTAGGTATCTCAGTTATCTCATTTATCTAGTATCTAGTTATCTAGTATCTAGTATCTAGTTATTTCATAAGCTATTAGATTCAACTGAAAATACTATTAAGAAAAAGAGAGAGAGACTATGAGACCAAACTTTGAATAGCAATATCTTTTAATAGCAATATCTGAATATGATAAGACTGATCTTATCAATATCACGTAAACTACAAGACCCAAACTGCAAATTAGCTGCAAATTAGAAAAAGGTGCAAATTAAAAAGCTGCAAACTACAACTAGAACACAGATAGTACCGAAAACTGACTCTACAGCAGCAAGATACTCGCTTCGCTCGTATCTTGCTCGCTCGTATCTTGTACTTGTGTTTCTCTTTTATTACCTCATGTATTATCAGTAAACTGAATATAATTACAATCAACCCTACACCAAAGCATAGAACCAAACCATAACAGAAACACGCTTAATCAGCGTTTCTTCTGGCAGCCTTCTTAGCAGCCTTCTTAGCAGTACCAAACACCTTCTTTTCTCTGTTCTTCTTTTGCTTTCTTTGTTGTCTAGAAGCCTTTTCAACCTTGGTGGCCAAGCCGTATCTGACCAATCTGTAGGCTGGCTCGAATCTCTTGGCATCGGCAGCGGATTGGTAAACCAAACCGAAACCAGTGGACTTACCACCACCGAAAGCGGTTCTGAAACCAAAGACAGAGACAGCATCCTTTTCAGCCTTGTAGACAGCAGCCAACTTGTCTCTCAATTCATCCTTGGAGACGTTGGCTCTGTTTGGGTGCAAAACGTCAATGACAAATTGCTTTCTGGCCAACAATGGGTTGGAAATAACCTTACGAGTTCTAATAGTAACAGCGTCACTCTATAAATCGTTAGTAGGAATACTGGGAAATAATCAGGAATCAAAAAAAGGAACCAGTCTGCCTTATTCTCCACGTTTACGATTCATTTCTGTACGTTTCTTCACACATGACTCTCTGGCGCCGTTTCCCTATTCATCCGACGGATCGCTCAAACATACCATCTTATTGATATTTCTATGGTGGGTATGAAAATAAAAGTCAGAGAAACAATTTTTTTTTAATTAAAATTTTTCCAGGCATGAAAATTTTCCCCAGTTGAGTGGAAAGTGTGCGCGGTCACGTGGCGCCTTCTTCTTTTTTTTTTGGCCTAGTAGATAGTATGGGCTATAGTGGGCGCGCGGTGGTATAGTTAGGGAGGCAGGTGACTTTGTAGAGAGAGGGGTTGTGTGCAGGTAGGGCTACAGCCCTAAATGAAAATTTGAAAAATGAAAACACTCAAACTGAAAATACCAAACTGAAAACATCTAAAGTGAAAACATCCACACCGCAAACAAAATGCAAACAAAGGCAAAAAACCCACACCGCAATAGTCGGATAAGCATCGGATACCCTGAATCGTCTATCCAGTATAGCACCCAAGTAAAGGCGGATATATAGATGATTGAACAATAGAGTAGATGCCCCGGAATACACCAGTCGAGTAACAATGGTAACAATAGGAATAGACCAGAACTATCCTGAATCATGAATCACCATGTTGCCATCACCTGATGGTAACAATGAGAAATGGAAACTTAATAGGTGGTCGTATCCCTTGTATATCTTGTATATCTTTTCTTGTATATCTTTTCTTGTATATCTTCTCTTGCATTCCTAGCACCACATAAACCACGTACTCCACATACGCCCCATTGTTCTTATCCGTGGTTAACAATGTTTATCAAGTGCCGGCTGCAATCGACTGGTTCCGGAAGGAATGAGGTATTTAAGCCGCTTTGTGAAGATATATAAGGAGCCAAAGAGAACAAGAGATAGGATCCACAGAAAATGTTTGCAGCCATATAATCATATTAGATCATGACTAGATCCAGATCCAACTATAATCCAAATATAGATTCATAACTATAACCCAGATTCATAACTATAATCCAGATGTCATAATAATCCAGATATCATAATAATCCTTAATCCTACACTATTCTTAAACATATCATTACATTACTAATTCATCATCGTCTGGCCAGGGATCTTCGAACGATCCAAACGAATCCTTGAAACTTGAAACTGGCCTGAATGGATAAAGAGGAAAGAGGATACAAGCAAAGCTTGTATCCTCAGAATACTAGAATACTCGCTTCGCTCGTATTCTTCACTAGAACACTCGCTACGCTCGTGTTCTAGTTCTTCCTATTAATCATCATTCTAACCGCCTTTGTCTGAGTATAATTATCCAAAGCCTCAGCACCCATCTCTCTACCAATCCCACTCTGGCCATACCCTCCAAAAGGCACCATTGGATGGAAATCATTATAAGTATTCACCCAGACGGTTCCTGCATTCACCCTATTGGAAACATCAATGGCTTTATGCAAGTCCTCAGTGTGAACACCTGCAGCCAAACCGTAGTCAGACAGGTTGGCCAACTCAACAACATCATCTACAGTCTTAAAGGTGGTGATGGTAACCACAGGACCAAAGATCTCATCGGTAACAATCTTCATATCCTCGGTAACGTTTCCGAAAACAGTAGGCTTGACAAAGAAACCCTTGTCACCGTGTCTGGCACCTCCGGTAATAACCTCAGCACCTTCCAGCTTACCAATGTCGATATAATGCAAGATCTTTTCCAAATGGGCCTTGGAAGCCTGGGCTCCCATATACACGCCTTCCTCGAAAGGAGAACCAATCTTGAGCTTTTCCACGGCGGATTTAAACGCAGCAACCACGGCTGGGTAGATTTCTTCCTGGACGTAAATTCTGGAAGAGGCACAGCACACTTCCCCGGTGTTGTAGAAAATCCCCGTGATCAAGTGCTGCACGGTTTTCTCAACGTCAGCGTCGTTAAACACAATGGCTGGCGATTTACCTCCCAATTCCAAGGTCACCTTCTTCAAGTTGGACTCGGCAGCGGTCTTCATGATAAGACGACCAATGGCAGTGGACCCGGTAAAGGCAATCTTCTTGATCTTTGGGTGAGCGGCAATGTGGTTCCCGGCAGTCTTTCCAAACCCAGAAACAATGTTCACCACACCAGCGGGAACACCGGCTTCCTTACAGAGCTTGGCAATGTAGAGAGCGGAAAGCGGAGTGGACTCGGCGGTCTTCAAGACAGTGGTACATCCAGTGGCCAAAACAGGCCCGAGCTTCCATGCAGCCATGAGGAGTGGGAAGTTCCATGGGATGATTTGTCCACAAACTCCGATTGGTTCACGACGGGTATAGTTAAAGTGGGTGTTTCCCGATTCAATCACACTACCGGTGATCTTGTCGGTCCAGCCAGCACAGGAACGGAAGTAGGCAATGGTAGTGGCCACGTCGTTGCGTGCACACAACAAGGACTTCCCGTTATCAAGCGACTCAATCAGCGCAATGAGCTCGGCGTCGCGTTCAATCAAGTCCGCAAGCTTGTTGATGACACGGGCACGGCCCGCTGGGTCCTGGGTGGCCCAGTTTGTGTTTTTAAAGGCGTGTTCGGCGGCATCGACAGCGACATCAATGTCTTCTTCAAGTGCCTCGTACACGTGGCCGATTTCTTCTTCGGTAGAGGGAGAAATCACCTGGAAGGTTTGCTTCTTGGCCGACTTGACAAACTCGTTGTTGATAAAGAGCCCCGTGGGTTGTTCATAGTTGAGCCCGTTGGGGAGAGAGATCTTGAGCGCGAGCGGCGCGTTGCGTCTGACGGCAGAGGAGCACAAGCTGCGCACGGAGGAGTATTGGGCGGTTCTAAGCATGGTAAAAAGTTGATGGCTAGGTTGGTAAATTCTGGTGATTTCGGTGCATTTTTATACTGCTCGGGCCTAAGATGAGGGGAGGGCCCAAATCAGAAATCTCGGACTTTGATGGAGGGGAATGGTGCAGAACGGGGAAGAGAGAGGAGTGGGCAGTGCTTTGGCGGTTTTTGGGACAAACGCTGGCCGTGTATGGATGGTTCTGCGTCTGTGTGCTGGGCCTGGTTTTGGCTATGTCTTGGCTACATCCATTCCTCATCCACATCTCCTTGATCACATTCTCGTTTCGCGAGCCTTAGTAATCTCGCATGTTTCGTTCTCATCTCCTCGTACGTAACCCCGACACCGAGGCCACGGGAAAAAAAAAAATACACACACCGCAAAATAGCCTAATCCAAACTCCGCACCCATCATAGACGGCTAATAAAGACCGTTGGTACGTGCCGGCCATCGTGGTTACGAGGGTTCGCGCGCTGTAATCTCCGTCTCTTATTTCTTCATGTTAAATTTGAGTTTAAGTTTGATTGTGATTATATGAGAGTTTGAGTGTGAAAGTGATTGTGAGAGTTTGATTGTGAGTTTAAGTTTGAGTTTAAGTTTGGGTGTGAGTGTGAGTGTTTAATTGTTTAATTGTTTTGTTTATTGCTTTGTTAATGCTTGATTATCTTCTAGACTCCTCGTTACATTCCATCCACTTGTCGTTGCATTACTCCCATCCCTGATACCTTCAAGAGACATTCATGCATGTTCTGGAGTTTAAGGCGTACACAGAATTACTCGAGACCAAATACTTCCCTGCAAGTTTGCATCATCCCAAAATAACCGCAAAGGTCTCGGACTCCAGAAGTCTCGGAGTTGTCTTTTGCAACTATACCAGTTTCCAGTTTCCAGTTTCAGTTTCAGTTTCAGTTTCCAGTTTCCAGTTTCTAGTATCTAGTTTATTTACACCTTCCAGTTTCTAGTTTCCAGCTTATTTACACCTTCTATTACCTCGTCTATAAACACCTTCTATTACACCACTTACCACCTTCTATTAAACTTGCCGAAAATAATCTCTACTCTAACCTTAAAACACCCAACACAAACCCACTCATCTCGTTCTCGGGCAGAAATAACCGATCCAAGCTTATCTCTATCATTCCAGACTCGAGATACCAAAACCAGCTAAATTTAACTGTGGACATGCGGCGCTGGGTGCCGTATGAAGATCTGTTATCTCAACGGTCAGCCAAAGCAAACCATACCATCTACTCTCTACTCTCTAGAAGGGTCCTAGACCCTATACTCTATACCAATTTAGCCCTCGTACTTTAAAACCAAACCCTGCAATCTACAAAACACGGGAAACTAAAACATACTAACTTTTCACTCCGTCTATCATCATGCACATATTCCACGTGCCCGATAAGATTCGGTCTCTCTTGCTTAACTACAGACAGGTTCTCTTTGTATTCTTTGTGTTGTGCTGGTTACTTAAATCAGTAAAGCCTCTCAGTAGCTCCAATACTAAAGATTAGAGAGTAAGTAATTAACAAGTAACATAATAACAGAATATCATAATTACAACTTAACATCTTAACAGAATAACATCTTACTTAACATCTTAACATCAACAGCTTAGTAAACATTCAACTACTCATTCCAAATTGGGAACTTGCGACGAGTTTGACACCAGTAATTCGGTTATCTCGGTAGATTTACGAAGGTTGGATGGAGTAGGCGATGATTTGAGCATTGAGCCAGCATTCTAGGTACTCTGGTTACAAATACAATGGGTTTACAATGGGTGTATTATGTATGTATTTTACAATGTTTATTATGTATGTATTTTACAATGTGTATTATTTCAATGTGTGTTTTACAATTTCTATATATGCACTCCATGTATACTCCGACTACGGCTATTCTCTACATTCTCGACTACATTCTTGTAACATTAGAAACCATTCTTCTGGAAAATATTCATAAACTGAAAGCGCAATTGATGCAAAAATGCAAAAGAATGCAAAATTCATGAAAACTCAACAAATCTCCTAAGCCACGTGAACTCATGGAAACTCCACACTACAGAATTTCCATTATTAAGTTCTTTCTTGGTTCTTGGTTCTTTATTATTAGGCACTTTCTTATTAGGCACTTTCTTATTATGTTCTTTCTTATTATGTTCTTTCTTGGTTCTTTCGTATTTTCTTGATACTTGTACAAACATACTTTAGTATTAACCCGGTTGCAAAGGGAAACTTTTAGCATGAAGCATGTTTCAAGCATTCCGCACAATGCTGCACAAAAGGAAGGTATTGTTTAGTGGGATGTTGATGATTTTGTAGTACATACCAGGTATACCGACAGGATGACAACTGGTAATAGGGGCACTTTTCTAAACATATGCGAGCATACCAACCACCATGCAAGGTTCATTCTAGGGATGACCTGGTTGCACAGAGAACCCTTGATGGTTAAATTTGCCTATTTTGACTTATCAGTATACCTTTGACTTTTATTTTGACTTTTAACCTTTGTTAAGTAACTTCTCACACTTTCCACGTATTTGACTTTTCTTTACAAATCCAAAGAATTGCCAGAGTATCCAGTTATTAGGTGTTAAAATCAAGATGCCAATTCTGAGAGAGAGAAAAGACCCTTGAGATGAACCGATAGCATTTCTTACTCGTGATTGCTGATTACATTGGGATTATTATGGTTTGGTGTTAAGTTTAAGGCACTACTCAGTGCTTATCACCTTATTCCTGATACACCTTACTCCTAATACCCTTATTCATAAAACACCTTACTCCTAATACAACCTATCAGGATAGCCACACCAGGACTATCCACACCAGGAGTAACCACATACTAGTATACATTTGTATTCTTCTAGTTACTCTTGAATTGCATATCACAAACTATGGCTGCAAAATTCTGGCATTTCCAATATGCTACTTGTCGAGAAAATCCATAAAGATGGAGGCAAAGGTTTACTCGTGTATATTCAAATAACTTTATATAGGATAACTACAAGTGTATAGCCACCACAATTCTCTTTTAGTTGATGTAGTATGTTGAATATTGGTCAATTTTTGCTGGCTGCAATTTCAATATGGCTGGAAATTTTGGCTGCAGGAACTTTACATTCCCACCAAAACATATTAGAAGAAATACTGATATCATCTTTGATTTTCTATGCTTTTCATTAATTTATGTTTTTTTGGAGAATTTTTGAAAATTTATAAAATCCTCAATATTTCTATTAGTTAAGATGACCCGGGTTTAATTGGATTACACCCGGCATTACATTCCATAAAAGCCTCCTACGGGATATCTAGGCTATCCCGGGTCTTTACCAACTTACTATAGGCCCCTATTACTATTACTAGTCTAATACTACTTCTACATGACTCGTAAACTATTCAACATAGCACTAGAAACTAGCAGTTATTAAAGCACCTATATGTCATTAGACTTTTATATAGCACCACATATATTCAACTCACAAGAAACAAATATTCAAACCAAGTGAGCTACGAGTAGCTCTTTTTCATAAGCTACTCTTTCATAAACTTTAATTATTTTTGATTTTAAGTCCTTTTATTTGGTTGCAAAATTCATGGTGTGAATGTCAGAGGTGTGAATAAAAAGAAGAATTTATAATATTCCCAGGAGTTTATTTTGGTATTCTACAATTCCATTCATTATAGTTTCCGTATTCATAACTTATACTCCTTTTTCTCTTATTTATGAGTTTTATTCTTGCTTTTTGATTTACAATCTCCATAGTTATCATACATTTCATACATATTCTGTGGAATCCCGTGGATTTGATTTCATGATAGTCCTTTTTCTTTTTCCTCGGATGGGCTTTCAGAAATAAACAAACAAGCGTTGATTCTGAAAGAATGGATATAAACTATTCAGTTAACAAGCACAGGCAACCTCATATACAGGACAATCCAATCAACCAGAAAACAATCCAACAAACCTCGAATCCATTGTCTACTGTCTGATCTTTTGGAACTCCTCCACCATCTCCTTCGGCGCCTGCACCGGCATCTCCTTGCGCTCTCTTCTCTCAATCACCTGCAAAAAGTTGGAAGGAACGTAGCCCACCTTGCCCAGTCTCAGTCTCACCTTCCACCACTTGCTCTCGTTGCCAAGCGGGTCCAATTTGGACAAGATGGCCACCAATTCTCCCACCTTCAATTCGATTTCCATGGCCGGGTTCTCTGGATTGAACTCGTAGAGCGCCTTGGCAAATTGTATGTTAGCTGGGTCTAGCGAGGCGCCTGGAGCGGCAGCGTTGCCAGCCAACTCCTGTTGTTTTCTCTGGTTCTGCTCGTTGAGTTTCTGAATGGCTTTACTGAGCAAGTAGGGGAAGCCGATGGAGGCGGCCAAAAAGAGAAGAAGCGGTTTCAAAGAGATGCGTGGTTTCTTGTTGAGCTGCTGTCTCTTCAAGTTCTCCTCGAGCTTGAGCTGGTTCTTTTCGAATTTCGCAAACTCCTTCATGGTGATGCCGTAGTTATAAGTGGATCCTGTGATCTTGCGGAAGATCTTCTTAACAAAGTTGATCAAGGCAAAGATTCCGAGGAGCGAGCCCAAGGCGTTTTTCAAGTTGCCAAACTGCTCTGCAAGCGAGATCATCGTGAAGAACGACGAGTGGGTCGCCATGTAGGTGGCTTCTAGCATCTGGGCAAAGCCGCCCACAGCGCCGATTATGGATTCAATGAGATGGAACGTGGCCTGGGTTCCTTCCCCAAGCGGGTTTCCCATGCCGTTGTTCATGCCGTAGTTTCCCATTCCATTCATGCCGTAACTCCCGTAACTCCCCATGCCACTCATACCTCCATAACCTCCATAACTTCCCATACCACCCATACCACCATAACTTCCGTAGCTGCCCATTCCGTAGCCAGAGCCGTAGCCAGATCCATAGCCAGAGCCGTAACTAGAGCCATAACTGTTCATCCCACCGTAGCGGCCACCGTAGCTGCCGCCGCCGTACGGACTGCTGCTGGCCATGTTGCCCAAGTTGTCTGAGGTTAGCGACGTTGGACGTTCAGGAACGGCTGTGTTTTCAGTTGAAGAGGGTTCAGGTGTGTTTACTGTCATCGCGGGTGCTGTTGATGCTGCTGATGTTCCCGAAGACACTTCCCAGGGTTTGGTTCGAGGTGTAGACATGATGATGGTGTTGATGCGGGGTGCCGAGGGTTAGCGTGATTTCCAGTGCGAGTGGTGTGAAATTGCGACTTTGCGAGAAATTCGTGGGGAATTAGCGAGAGAAATTAGTGAGAGGTTTGAGAATTAGTGAGAGTTAGTGAGAGGTTGAAAGAATTTCACGTTCTTAAGATGGGAAGTTTATGGAGAATTACTGGGAAAAGGTGGCAAATGAAAGTGAAATAGCGAGAGAATGAGAAGGAATAGCGAGAAAGAGAATGAGAAGGAATAATGAGAAGGAATAATGAGAGAAACAAGAGAAAGAATAATGAGAAACAATAAATGAGAAAAACAGTAAATGCGAGTGTCAACCAGAGAGATCAATATAATCATCTAATTAAAATCAATCAGCATTGATTGTATACTTAGGTGTTTTTAAATGAGAATATAAAACTACCAATCACAATATAATTCAACACATAATACAGGATTCTCTATGTTTCAGATATCTTGATCTCATCTAAGTTCACTTGATAATCAACATCTCACATCTTTCATCTATCTCTTCATCCATCTTTCATCTAATCTCCAATCTCTATAACCACTAGTGGAAGAAAAACAGCAAGGAAAAAATTGTGGAGAAATTTGATTCGCAATTAATTTCCTATTTGGGAAGTTGCAAATGAGTCAGAATAGATAGATAAGATAGAGAATAACAAATCTATAGGAAATAGAAGTAACAAGAAATGAAAGAACGAATGAAAGAAATAAGCAATAGAGGAACAAATAATTCAAGAGAATTAAATAAGGAGAGAAAGAATTGGATTTAAATGAGTATTAGTAAGAAATGAAGAGTAGGGAAGAATACAGAGACTTTAATGAATAAGTAAGTAATTATGTAGTATTTATGAAGAAACAATAGTTTTAGACAACGTAACCTAGTAATCGCTTAAATATAGGGTCTAGCTACTGTTTGACAACAATAGTGAGATACACACCCTAGCACATGACCACTTGACTACTGCTAGACATCATTACAACACATGTTTATCCCAAGAACAGGTAAAACCATTATTCTGCTTGAATAGTGTGGTTAGCCCATTAACCGGTTTTTTGCAATTTCTGAAATTTGGTTGAGATTTTATAGTACATTTATTTAAGAATAGTTAAAAAAGAAAACTACTCGCTTCGTAGCTTATGGATTTGATCCCAGGTATGAATAAAAGTCCAAAAGAATAAAGTCAAGACTGTAGATATATATCCAGCTACAAACAATCAATCAGAAAACACAGGCAAACGTGGATCCATGGATTTTTCTACAGAATACATAATGCATGTCTTTTATTAAGTACCCACATATTATAGGTAGACAAGGCCCATTATACGTGTCTATGAATATTCTGAAAATTGAGGCGGGTCGAACTTCTTGAACCAACCTGAGAAGTATGATTGATTTGAATGAAGATGAGATCTCAATGAATCTGCAAATCTCAAATTGAAAAATCAAAACCCCCAAATTGAAAACCCCCAAATTCACAATCAGAAAACAGATGCAAATTGAAAACTAAATCTGAAAACTGTAAACTCCAAATGCAACTCAAATACAACTCAAATGCAACTCAAATTGAAAACAAAAGCAACACAAAAAAAACAAAAAAACCCCTAAATATATACACCCCCAAATATCCATACCAAATATTCACACCCCCAGTTATTCCCCTTACATCCACCACTCAGACCCACTTTCCCAGCCCAAGAACGCTACCAACCTCTCAAAGACAGGCACGTATATCTCATCTCTCTCATAGAAAAGACTATGAAGAGCGCCATCCACCAAATAATACTCCTTATGGTTCACCTTCAACAGATCAACAAGCCGTTCGGACATATCGATCTCGTAAACCACGTCCTCCAGGCCGTGCGTCACAAACACGTCCACGTTCTTGGGAAACTTATTCAAAAAGTCCTTCAGCATAATGCGCTTTCCTCGGTCAAACAGGTCGTTAAACATACGCAACGTCCCGACCCAGGCCGGGTAACGGGCATCGATATAGTCACAGTAGCCCTTGTGGCTTGTGAGTTCGCTTGTGGAAAACTTGATGTCCACGACGTACAGCGGCACGATCTTGCCCACCACCTTGGTGAGAGAACTGAAGCGGTGACGAGACGCCACCTGGATCTGGGGTGTTCCGCAGAAGACCGCTCTGATCTCGCTAGCCTGAGATCCATACACGGCATACATCAAGGCCACTGTTGCGCCAAACGAGTGGCCTCCCAAAATCAACTTCTCGTTGGGAATCCGGCGCAGCTTGAGAATGAGTTTGATGAAGAAGTCGAGATCGCGGTTGATGTGGTTGTCGTTGGTCACACCCAACTCATTGGGCGCGCGGGCCGTTTCTCCCGAACCCCGCTGGTCGTAGATGAAGGACTCGTACCCGGCGGACAGAAGATGGTCGAGAAACTGGTCGTAGTGGTGGGAATCCTCACAGAAGTTGTGCAAAAACAACACCTTTCCTTTGTAGGGCACGCCCTCTGGCACTGGCCAGGTGAACGTTTTGAACGTGGCGCCGTTGAACGGGATGAACTTGACATCCGGTTGTTTGGTGGGGGTATAAGGATGAGACATGGCTGCAAAAGATTTGTAATAAAATTTAAATTTTGTGTAGATCGTAGGGTAATGTGGCGTATAGTATAGCTTATAGTGTAGTTATACTTTATATATGTTGTTTTATAATTTTATTATCTGGTTATTATACGATTTCGGAATTCGTTTCTAGTTTCCAGGAAATGAAGATTATTCTTTTGTGTTAGTTTTGGAATCAGAATGTCAATAATGATAAAAAAAAAAAACGAAAGAATGTCTAAGAATGTTTAGAATGTCAAACTAGGTATGAATCTTAGGTTATGAATCTGGTTAAGAGTCTCTAGTTATTGATCTGGTTAAGAATCTCTGGTTTATTTGGTAAACAATTTGGTCAAGAATCTCAAGAATCTCAATTAACAATACCTGGATGATTGAATGACTGGTTAATAAATGGTGTTATTAACAATTTCTGGAATCTGGAAATTAATACGAAGTGGAGTATGATGGTTCTTAATTACGGGATCAATGTAATTACACACTTTTTGCTTTTATGGCGGTTGTCGGAATAACCCGACATTCTCTGGCTTTAAATACTTCTACGGACGGCATTTACACGGATTTCACCTGCTACATGAAGATTTAGCGCATGAAGGGCTTGTGGAGGCTTTACAGCTGGCAGCAGCACAAAGAACGGGCTTGTGTATGGAAAGTCCTGTTTTCCATTGTCGTTCCAAGCTCGTCTTGCCGTGACGTTTCTTGTGGGATACTTTGGGACTCTGTGGCCAGTCGTCTGAGCAGAGTGATTCTGGTACGGCTAAGTTTCTCTGTGGTATGTTAGGATGTTGGTCATGAATCCGGGGTTGAGAAGATGGGATGGAAGTGTTGCTTTGTATCATCAGGCGTTCGTTATCACGGTATTCGTTGTAGATCAATTGTATTGCATTAATTGAATTAATTGAAGTAATTATATCAATTGTATCAATTCAATTACATATCTCCACTCTTTCTACACCTCAATCAGAGACTCTTTATCAAATAGCACTGGCTACGGCTTGACGAATCTGCTGGCGTGTTATCGCTTAACGTAACTTTGTGGTTGCAACCATGCAATATCAAAGACATTAGCCGAATCAGAGTCAGCCGTTGGTGCGTACTAGGCTTTGTTGCGTGTTTGTGGAGCGTATTCTAGCTGTATATTGTACTTGTTTATTGTATTGTACTTGTGTATTGTAAACTTGTTTATTACTCAGTATCTTTGGTTTAGTGGTTATTTCTATTAGTAAGGTGTTTCCGTATTACTAAAGCAAGTCTGGTAAGGCGGGAAGGCGATATAATTAGGTGGCAAAGTGGTCAAGCAGGTGATACACGGGTTAATTCCATTTCATTTCAAAGCACCCAAAAATGCAAATATTGCAACTGCTTGGCCATTTAGAGAGTTACCCTGCCAATTGGCTCAACCACAAACCTGGCAAATTGTGATTTTCTATTTTTACCTTGATTTGTTAGCGTAGCTGTAACTTCAGTTTATTTACGGGTTTCAGTTTATTTACGGGTTTCAGTGTATTTACGGGTTCACAGTTTCACAGTTTCACGGATTTCACGGGTTTGACGGGTTCACGGGTTTAATCTGCTTGTTGTAGTTGAGTTATATCAAAATGAATCCCAAGGTTAATGTTGAAAATTCTCAGTTATTCTCAAGATTACTTTCAAAATTGTTCTCAAAGTTACTCTTGTTACCTAAAAAGTTCTCCTAATGCTACCTATCCTTTTCTTCACTTGTTATTGTGATTAATTGGTCCATATGATCTCTTGGCTTTGGTATTGTGGTTTTAATGGCATTTGCTGTTTTTATGGCATTTCGGTTTCACCCAGAATTGTTAGTAGAATAACTTATAGGGTTATTTGTCCGTATTCCGTTCATTTATTGTGTTATTCTAATACCACTTTGTTTCATCTGACTTCGCCTTCATACCCATGCTTCTGGCTACAAGTCCAAACCTTTCATTGAAACTCTGTAATTTATTGACACAATTCTGTTTATAGCCCTAGAATAGTTAGACCGAGCATAGTTAGACCGAGTATAGTTAGACCGAGTTAAGCCCTCCCAATCTTAAGAACACTGGTGATCTCTGAGATACTTAGGTTATTAAGTAGAAGAACTGCTCTTAAGGGGTAGTGGAAGTGTTAAGGGGTATACATATAAACATTTTGAAAACTTGATTTTCACTGAAATCTTTTTAAACCACTGTGCTTTGTGTTTTGCAGTTACTGTAGCTTGAACAGGACTTGTTAGTCCTAGTTTTGATTTGAGTGATTAATTTGAGTGATTAATTTTATTGGCTCAAGAATACTGAGGATAACATGGAACGGTTAATACTAAAGGAATGGAAGGATCGTCAACAAGAGCAAAGTATTACTGATTAGAAATACAAAACCTGTAGCGTAGGTGCTTGTCGTGTTACGTACCAGGAAACATCCGGTTTAATCTTAGAGATTTTTTTTGCTCAAGTTAGAACCAAGTCAGATAATCATTGAATATATTGAAACTAAATAGCCACACTTCTCTTTTTCTTTTTCACATTTAGCTCAGGAATGCCTTTCTTGGAAACACACTTGAAAAAACCAGCATTCTTTGGGTGTTCACGATACAAAAGTCATTTTCAATCTATACATATCGGGTGCATGAAGCACCAAAACTCCAGAAAACATACTTGAACAGAGAATTGAACAGCTTGAACAGAGAGTTGAACTCCGATTTGAACTCCGAATTAGAAACACAGATATCTCAAAAACTCAAAATTTCAAAACCTCAGAAACTCAAATTTCAATACCTCAGAAACCTCAGAAACCTCAAAATTGAGCAGCTTCACAAACTGAGGTTAACAAACCGAGCTTCACAAACCAAGCTTCACAAACCGAGCTTCACAAACCGAGCTTCACAAACCGAGCTTCACAAACCTTCGGTTTGTTCACCTCAGTTTGTTCACGCCAACGGCTCCCCACTACTACTCAACCTATTCAAATGCAAATAAACATCCGTCCCATACCCCTCCATTGAAATCAACTTCAAATCACCACCGAAATACTGCGCATACAACCGCAGAATCGGCAAGCCATACCCAAACCCAGCCATAGGCGCACGGAACGATTGGTTCTGGTCGCTATCCAAGACCGGGGTCTCGCTCACCGTGGTATACAAATACGTCCAGATAAGCGGCACCTCGCTACGGGGAATGCCACCTCCCTCGTCACTAATCTTAATCGCGATATCCTCAGTTCCCTCGGAGATAATCACCTTAATTGGCGGAAACGTGAGGTCGTTGATGTCAATATCCTCCTCCTTCAAGTTGGGGTCCTCTGCGAGAAGCTGAGCCTTCAACTTGGGCAAGTGGAACTCGATTGTGGCGCGGAGCGAGTTCTTGAGGGTCTCAAAGAGCATGTGGATGAGATGGCCCGGGACATACATAAAGCTGATGGCGTTCTGCGGCGCAATCAACTGCACCTCTGGTGCCTCAAACAAGCCGTAGTACTCCTCGCAGATGTACTTGGCGGTGTCGATGGCGTCCTGGGCGATTTCCGCCACGTTACAGTCGGTGCAGATGACGCCTACATAGTTGCTGCGCGAGGACTGCGCCGAGTTGCCGCTGCCGTTCAAGATATTGCTGATGCGCTGCTTGGTGGGGCTCGCCTGGGCCATGTTGAGCGCCACCTGCTGGCCAATAAGCATGCGGATCCCGATCCGCAGCATGTAGAAGCGGTCCAAGAAGGACTGGATCTTCAGGTTCACGTAGTAGGTCAGCGTGGTGTTCTTCCACTCCTGCACGCCCTGCGCCATCGTGGCCACCGTGGCGTCGTGGCGCGTCTTGATCCGCAGAAGCGTGTCAAACACAAGCTTGTTGTAGTCGTAAACCTCCTTGGGCCACACAACATTGCTGGCACAGGGCGTGTAGTACGAGAGCCCAAACGTGGGCGAGAGTTCGGAGGGAGCCGCATGCTGCGGCGTGCGGTGGTGTCTCACCACGATCCCGTCGTCGGAATACCCCATCGCGGTGCTCTCTTCAAACAGCGTCGTGCTGCTAAAGTCCTGGTCGATTTTGCTCGTGCTGGGCGTTTCTGCAACAGGCACAGTGTGCTTCTTGCCGCTGGCTAGCATTTCGCGGAGCGAGTCCGAGATCTCGGGTTGCGGGAGCTCCGTGAGTTCCTGGAACGACTGTGCGTACCAGTCGCGCACCTTCTTGGTCAGCGGCATGTCGGCGAGTCCTAGTGGGGCTAGCTCCAAGTCCTTGACTTTGAGAGCGAGTCGGATCGGAAGCTCTTGTACAATAAACTGCGACGCAAGAAAGATGGAGCCGGGCGAGGGCGAGGGCCCAAATTGCACCATCAGGCGGAGCGAGATGGACGTTTGTTTGTGCAGCGCGTACTTGAGGATGTTGCTACGGAGCGCGTTGGTGTATTGCCACGACATCGTCACTTGGGGTTTGATAAGTAGGGAGGCAATAGAAAGTAATTCGATAAAAATGAAATCACTGGAAGGACACTGGTAAGTGGAAACTCTTGAAATCACTGGACTCCTGAATTAATCTGTACCCGATTTCTGTATAACTTCGTATTTCACGCAAAGCTTGAATAAGAATCAAGTGATAGTCGCTAAGTGTTATGTAGGATTCACAATCGAGATAACTTCTGTGCTTGGTCAATCTGACTAGATATAAGTTACGATATGTCAATTCGAAATGAATGAATTGAGTAGTTCTATTGTAACTGAACCGTAACTGAACTTTGATGAACTATTATCGACCTTGTATCAGTTATTCCTGGAACTTTCAACAGTTTGTATAATACACTCTGAACAATTGTTAGGAGCAATGTCAGGATTATTTGTTGATTCTGCGGTCTACCTAAGAAATAGGAGGAATACAAAGGAACAAGAAGGATACGGTTGAATCGGCTTCTAACTTCTTCAAGATCCTGGTCCTCTTAAAGAAAAGTCTCGCTACGTTTGCGAGAAAATCCAAAACTTCGCGGTGGCGATGAATTGGATTTTAGGGAGGATGTGGGGAGGAAATGTGGGGTTACCAAGGCCGGAGCCGAAAGTGAAAGAAATAAGGATAGCAAGAGGTAGAGGTAGAGGTAGAGGTGGAGGTATAAGAGGTATAAGACAAGAGATGCAAGGTAAGAGCAGGCAAGAGCTACAAGTGCCACAAGTGCAAGTAACAGTTAATCAGTTTACGTATATAGGGGATAGTAAGACAGGGAGTATGAAGATATGATAACAAGATAAGATAACATAGTATAGAATGTATTTCTTGGATATTGAACACATTTGCAGCGCCTCTAAACGGCCCAGGGGTCAAAGAAATGGCCAGAGATGGAATGTATGAGAATGTGTGTGTTGGAGTATTATTTGATATTGTTTGATATTATATAGGATTGTTTGATATTATAATACTGTATGATCTGATAATGTAGGACACAGCCTTGCTAAGCTGCAAAGCGAGCAGCCCATAATCACAGAGAAGCGCATCTCGTGAACAAGGTGTTATTCTTTTATAAACAAGGTGATAGAGGTACTTTACTTAGCACGAGGAGATCGCTACTATTCAAATTAGTGTGTATTCATGGAAGCTGAATATGTGTATTACGAATATTTATTCTTTCAGAAGACGCCTGAGAATTTTAAAGCTGATTTTTCATGATATTTCACAAGCTTTTCTTAACGTTAAATTCTTGCTTTAGAAAACTGAAAAAAATAAGGATTGTCTAGAGATCTAAAGATATTTTATGATATTGTATGGACTGATATTATATGATATGATATTGTATAGAGATCTAAGATATTTTATGGGATTGTAGTGATCGATATTACATCGTAGGTCTAATATCGTTGAACTTGTATAATATCTGATGAACTTTTTGTAAAATATATGAACTGATGACTTGTATACATCCATATTTGTGAGCCATGATTTTTTGAGATTTCCATAGTCAGTGTCTCTGAGTCATAAGAAGAAGGAATGTGGAGTGATGTAATATAGAGAGGATAGACAGTTATGTATAGTGATACAATATAGAAAAAGCATGTCCACGTTCATAGTGTATCCTCTCACCCCTACCATGTGTTCTTTCTTCTGATTGGCTGGCGAACGTCACCCCACGGGCATCCGGAAAACTGGGATCTCCTTTTCGTTCCTCCGAGGTTCAGCGCAGCAACGGGAGTCACGGACTCAAGGCCCACGCAGCAATGTGACACAATCCGGCAATCTGAATCATGACAGGACTGAAAACATCCAAAGTGCAATACTACTCCATACTCTGTGATCTTTGTGTCACTGCCGCTACTCCGAGCCTGACTCAACTGATGGACAAACTATAAAAGGGAGGATTTTGCAGTTCTAAATGAAAAAACACAACACAACACTTTCATCTTTACTCAGCTTTATACAATGGTCAAAATCTTTAACATCTCCACCTTTAAAACCGCTAGCCGCTGCTGGTTACCTGCCAATCAAACCTTGAAGGCTTCTCTTCCTAGACACTTTTCGTCAAGACAGAGATGTGTCAACTTTAACAACATTGGCGACACCAACTTGGTGGCCAATGACGATGTCATTGGTGCTGCCGTAGAACAGGGCGAGGAGGTTTTCGAGCCGATTGTGTATTCCAGTGAGGAATTTCACACTGCTTCTCCTGTGAACAAGAAGTAAACGATATTATATATATGAGTATGATCACTACCAATGACTGGTTTTTCGATATTTTGATTATACATTTTCAATTCTTCTATGGCTCTTTACGATTAATGAATATATTTTGAGAACACTACGATCGACTGTAGACTTGTTGTAGATGGACTGTGTCCGATTCCAGGCGAACTGAAAAAATTTATGGAACTTCAAATTCCAAATCGATGAAATTTCAAATTTCAAATCGAAAATGAAATATCGTTTATCGAAATTTTAATTCTTACCCCTGATTTTAGTTGAAGGGATGGATACAGGAATAAGGATAAGAAAGAAGGGAGATCGAAAGTTATGGAATATTCCGAGGGATGCCCCGAAAAGAGATAGGGGATAGGGGATAGGATAGGGGATAGGAAAGGGATAATAGTAGTACACTACAAGTTGCTATTGCGCTTTTCATTATAGTCATGTATACCTAAATAAAGTATACTCTAAACTTATCTAATATAGATTAAGCGCCACTTCTCATATAGACTATACCGTTTCTTACTAATCACCAGAGCTCTCAACAATCTTGAACAATAAGAACACATGGGATCTGTATTGTAAGCACGGAATGTAGTATTGTTGCTGTGTGATATTTTTGAAGTTCCGTTCAAGCCTTACACTTCAATTGAGAATGCCGGATATAGTGAAATTGCTGATATCTAAACTACTTGACAGTTTTCATGTGACAGTTTTCATGTGACAGTTTTCATGTGAATTTTATCGAAGAACGTGGATCCATCTTAACAATGTCATTTGTTCCACAGTTGTGTTTATTATTTTCTATATTTTATACTCTGTATATTTTATACTCAAATTCTATATACCCATTTTCTATGTATAATCTTGGCTTATACACATTTCTTACACATTTCGTACTCATTGTCTATATTATCTTGGCTATTAGTATTCTCTTGTACCGTCAAACTTTGAAAGACGCTCCACATGTTTGATTTTCAAGGAGTTCATTTTTATTTTGCAGCCATTGCAAGATATATCTAGAGTTTTCACGTGCTTACGCCACATTATAAACTATATCGTTATATACTACTATCAGTATTCAATTTGTACTTTATTTAGCATAGAATATTTATCTTTTTAACTTCATGATGAAGTGACCAAAATGATTTAGACACAGATGTAAGGTATGATTTCCAAGAAGTGACTACTAGTTTAATGGCTCCTATTTAAAATATCAATAGAATCAGGTTAGACTATTCAACCAAGCATTAATTAGTTCCTAGAATGTTATATTCCTTTTGATTCTACATCTCTCCAATCAATAAAAGTACCGACTCCGTTAATAGGTTGATTCTTAAGTCAGTGTTTCAGTTGTTACTCCTCTGTTCTTACACGAAACTATTTGGATATACAAGGAGAGTTAAGTAGATTGTATTTGGATGTTGAAGAATACGAAATGAAGAAGATACAGATTTATAAAGAAGTCAATGGGAGCACATTAAGGGAAGAGAGCAGTATAAAAGAACTTATGAGAGCAACAGGAAACTGATTAAATGTAAGATATTATAGATGAATTGTTGTAGATGACTTACTTAAATCTTAGATGTACAATAGAGTGATTCGAATAATGTTTAGAGATCGAGATCGAGAACTTGATAGAGTATGTGATATAACAGTGCAAGTAGGTAATAGAAGTGTTATTTAACATGAGAAGAGAATGATATTAGGGATAAGAGACAAGCTCAACATTCTCCGTCACGTTATCTTGTGGCATTTATCCACAGTAAGATCAGTGAACCACAATTGTAGGTGATCTTATCATTAAATGTGATCTCCAATTAAATTTAAAATCAAAACTTTGCTTACCCTTTATCCATTTAAAGGAACCAATTAAAAGGATTCTAGTATACTAATCAAAAGATTTTCTGAGTTGATTCTGTACTTATCTTATCATCAATTCAAGTGTCCTGTACAAAAAACCAGATAACATCTACTTACTAACTAGAACTACGATCTACACTAAACACATCAATCACGTCCGGTTAATCCTATCATGCTAATTGCAATTGGCCAGCTCTGTTCTTCGGCAAACCTAGCCAACAACGCTCGAATCGTCACCAAGCTCATCAATTCCGCAATCGCAAAGCAAGCCCGCGTGCTCTTTCTCCCTGAAGCCACGGACTACATTGCCAGAGACGCAGCACACTCGGTGAAGCTTGCCCAGTCCACGCGGCCCGAGTTTCTCGAGGTGGTTTCCCGCCACTTGAAGGATGCAAATGCTGCTGCAAACTCGCATCTCTCTGTGGCCGTGGGTGTACATTTGCCGGGAGAAGACAAGCAAGAAGACCCCAAAAGCATTAACAAGGTACGTAACTCACTTCTAGTACTCGATCCAGCGGGAAACATTACCCATAATTACGCCAAAATCCACTTGTTCGACGTGGATATCCCCAACGGACCCATTCTCAGAGAGTCCAACGCGGTGCAAGCGGGCGAGGAGATCTTGGCCCCAGCACAGTTTGGCGACTTCAAGGTGGGGCTAGCCATCTGTTTTGACATCCGGTTCCCGCAGATGGCGCTTGAATTGCGCCGTTTGGGTGCCAATGTGTTGACCTTTCCAAGTGCTTTCACGGTGAAAACAGGCCATTCCCACTGGGAGTTGCTCGGAAGAGCAAGGGCGGTAGATACACAGAGCTATGTGGTGTTGCCTGCACAATGCGGGAAGCACGATGAAGAGGGGAAGCGACTTAGCTACGGCGAGTCACTAGTTGTGAGTCCATGGGGCGACGTTTTGGTGAGATTGGGGCGGTATGACGGGGATTTGAAAAAGGATAGCGATGGTGATTATTACGAATTGGGCGTGGTTGAATTGGATTTGGATAAGGTTGCTGATTTCAGAGGGAGTGTTCCTTTGGAAGAGAAGTAGCGTGAGTATTTGTCATATGTATTTTGTTTGATAAAATTTATCTAGTTTAAAGTTATGTGAGTTTTTACATACTGGTAGATTATAGATATACACGATCAATTCATAAGGTGTAGGCTTTATAATTGTTTACATTTATTAATTGTTTTGAGCAGTTTAAATACACATCATTTAGAATTCTAACAAGACCTACAACATCAAACATACGATGATATTAGGTTGGTGGAAAATGCATCAGACAAAATGAAAAGAAGAAGCTCTTTGTAATTTTAAGGAGAACACTTGGTCAGGTTAAAACCAAATACCCAATGGATCAACAGTATTTAAAAATTTATAAAGTTTTTTGGCTGCAAAATTGATGCAGCAAAATGAAAATCGGGAATAAATATAAATAACAAGAATAACAAGAATACTTCAAGGAAATGCGAGAAAAAGAATTCGGGAGATTTAGAGGAAACTTCCAACAACAAAACGACTATACGTTTCAAGTGAATCTGTGCTTCTGATACTTGGGCACGTTTCTTGTCTTCCCACGAGTCTAGACCTTTCTGCACGGTGGGTACGCATAAGCATACAAGCAATTGTATGTTCAATCTGTAAAACTTGCACCAACCAAATGCAATGTATAACACTGTTCTCTAAATAACCAATTCCAGATTCACCTTGCACCACCGAGAGTGTTTATCCTTCCTTTATTCATGAAAACCGAAAATAAAATTGAAGTTATAAAACTTGAACTTTCTTGAATATGCCTTTTCAGAATCAATGGTTTGAAAATTAATCCGTATGAATAAAAAGTAAAAGGAAATCAAATATAGTCCTTGTACCTCTTATTTTGTTGAGCTTACGGCTTTCAGACTCAACTCTTGAATGCCCATTTCTTGTGAATTTCCTATTCGAGGTATGAAAAGTAAATACAGTGTATTGTCATAAAACCTGTAACACGATTTCAAACCATGAACTGTTCATTTCCGTTTATTTATTTAAGGTTTGTTCAGTATAAACTCTAAGTTTGAAAATTTACGATGATGTGAATATTTCCGGTTCCAGGTATAACCACTGTACTTATGAACAATGATTTGGAAAGCGTAGTGAAGTCATAGTATATGGTTCTATATTAATTGAGATAAGCAAATGAAAAGTTTAAGAGAGGAATGTGAAAGCCACTATTCATTTGATATCACATCAGTAAAGAACTCAAGAATGGAACAAAGACTTGTAATAAGATACACATAGCTGGAATAAAATATTGTAATGTAACTACGAATGTTGGTATTCCTGTATCCTAGTTATCCCTGTAACCATTTTTACTCATTCTGTATTGATTCACTTGCGATCATAACCAATTGTACCCTATCCTTACTATCATAACTCAATTTTGTAATCTCCTCATGGTTAATCTTACATGATATAACTTACTCCCTTTAACTACTTACAGACACTTGCATACCACACCTATCATAACTTGCTTTGTGCACTAGAATGTGCTTTTTGCACCCACACAACAAACTCGTTTAGGTCTTGCCAGGAGATATCTAGGGATTGTCTGAGAAAGGGATTTTGCGAGAAAGGGATTGTGCCGGAAATAGATTGCTATAGAATGCAGAAATCACAAGAGCCACAGGGATCAATTAGCCACTGACATTTCCATTGTACTTTTATGAACTAACCCCTGGAATTGAATGATTACTCCAACTGTGCTATAGAAGAAATAATGGAACGACTCTTTCTGCCTAAATATCACGCAATATCTTCAATTCTGAGATATTTTGACTATCCGTACTTAATTTTAATTCTTGGTACTTTTCTTATTCTAGATTCTCTCTCTCTAGATTCATTTAGATTCTTCATTCTAGATTCATTCATTCCTGGTATTTTCTTATTGCGCTTATTGTTGTCGTTTACTCAAATTGCTGTTCAAACACGTTCCCTTATATGAGTGTTAGAATATAGATTGATGATCCTTGATGAGAATCCCCACTAAGCCCACACTTTTCTATGGCTTCTCCTATTACCAAAGATTCACATGCACATTCTCCATTCCCCTATTCTCCCTGATTGGCGTGTAGTATCTGCAACCTAATAATCGAAGTATCCCATGAAAGTTCATGTTGTTATGTTTTGCAATTCTGAAACGATTATCCTTATTCTGTGATTATGTAAGAGCCAAAAAAAAAAATAACAAAAGATAAGACTATTCAGATTGATAGCAAGGGTGAAGAATAAGGAATCGTAAGATTATAATTTCCTGAGGAAAGGGAGTATGTGAAGGATTCAGTGAGTTCCTAAACTAGATCGATTCCTAAGTTTCAAGGTTCTAGAGTTGATAAATCTCAAGTTCCTAGTTGATTCTTAGATCTCAAGCTCCTAGTTGACTCCTAAAGATTCGAGCGTAGCGAGAATCTTTACACTCGAATCTTTAGGCTCAATCTGCTCCCCTCCTTTTGCCCAGCCTTCGGACTTTCCTATACGGAGACCCAAAAAAAGCTTGACTACTGCGGTTAGGATGTTGTATCAGGGGCGTCGTATAGAGTCGGAGAAAAAGAATAACAAGCTGTAAAAAACACATCTAGAAACAACAGACAATTGACAACAGAAGAGACCTGCAAAACAAGACAGCGCAACACTACACTACCACATAACACTACAAACCATAACTCAAAACAAACTACGTGCATTCTCTTATACTTACTCTCTTTTTTTGTATCCCCTCCTCTGCTCCCCTCCTTAAGGAGGGGAGTGTTAAATAATTCAAAAAAAGTTTATCTCTGGTTATGATTTTCCGAGCGCTACCAGAGCCAACAGAATGTAGATAGGGAGCGTATCAATTGAGAAGCCATACAAGTGGCGTGGAAGAGGCATAGAAATGCCATTGAAGTGCCAATTCCATTGAAGTGCCAATGCCATTGAAGTGCTACGCATTGGCAAAAACATTTCAATTACACTTGAAATATTTCAGTTATAATTCCAATTCCATCTCTCTGCCTTTTCTTCCCCTCCTCAAAAGAAACGCTTATCTCAAAAAAATCTATAAAAGGAGCCAGATCCCATGTTATTTTTTTTTTCACTCTTTTATTCATTAACAATGTTGAAGAACATCTTACGTGCTGGTCTGTGGGTTGCTCCTTCTACTTCCCGTATCGCGATCTACCATAACCCTTCATGCAAGGCTTCAGTCAAGCTTCTTAGCAAGCTTTCAAACTACTCCAACTTGCCCTGCACCGCCAACAGATTTACAACCACAAGCTCCACACCCAGCTTGACCTCCAAGTTTGCAATTGACATCAAGCTGGCCCAGCAATTGTCCTTTGAGGACTACAAGTTTCTCGTAGACGAGTGCCAAGATATACACCCGGACAACCGCAAAGTGACACTGCTGTTGTTTCCAGACGGCGAGGTGACCAGATACTGCGATTTGTCCCTGAAGGACTTTAGCCGGCTCTGCAAACACAACCTGGCCAAATCCACGCTTATCATTGACTACACGAACCGCTTGGTGGCCAATGACGAGCACACGTTTGACCGTATCATGGCCAACTACCTCAGCTGCGGCATCCAGCACTCGTCAAACGGCAATATCCGCAACATTAGCGATGATCACATTATCGTTTCTACAAACAGAAGTACCCCTAGGTATGTTCCGCAGCCCATTGAGCCTGCGCCTCCTGTCGTTGCGGCCAACGTGGACTTTGCAGCTGCCGCTGTGGCTGCTGCGTCCGCTTCTTCAAAGGTTTACGCCAATTTAGTTCATCCAAATGTAGCAGAATTTGCTGATTTGTTTTAGGTATGGGTCTCGGGTTATAGAGAGGTATTAATAAATTATAATGGGAAAAGTTGTAGATTACACAAATGTGCAATTCAGTAAAGATAAGAAAAATGATAAACAGCAAAGCGATGAGATTGAAAAGATAATAGGAAAGACACAAAGATGGTAAGACCGAAGTCTTGTATTTTTTATGTAGGTATTTTGCTGTGTATGTATTTTATTATGAATTTTGTTTCATTTTATCATGTATGTATTTTATTGAATTTTGTTTAATTTTGTTAATTTGTTAATTTTGTTTAATTTTATTCATGTACCATTTTGTACAAATTCCCCATGTGTCTCATAACTACACCTGGCACTCTTATCTTAAAATTTGGTCCTGGAATTTTTATTTTTTGATTTGGCTGCGAATTTTTTGATTTTCGAAAATTGGGCACATAGTTGAAGTTTTCAAGAGCTGGTTTAAATGGGGCTTATATGGATCTGAGGCTTCCAGGAGAACGTACGCTTTTATAATCAACTCATTTTTGTGTGCTTGGGGAGTTTTGAAGTGTCTCTCAATTGCTTAAATGAAGTTGAAAGTTAACAAAGACTTGAAAATTCTGTCCTATGAAAATACTCTGGTCATTGGATACTTGTTATCAGTAATACCAAGCCACATTGAATGTTAAAATCGTAGCAGTCAGCTTAACATTAATTCAATATGCATCTGGGAACTAAAAATTCGTTGTTAAGAACTTACCCTATTTCCGTCCAATTAGATACCTCCTTCCTTATCTTGCCACTCTGAGATCATACGACCTTATCTTAGTCCAACAGTCCAAAATAACCGACTGGAATGTACACATTTTCATGCTTAGTTACTCGTAACATTCCAGTCGGGTATTTTACCCTTTACTCTTCACTTCTAATACAGGTCCCTACTGGAAAGTTCCATATTTATCTTTCCAAAGTTTATTTAGCCACTCTAATAGAAACTACAAATCCAATGAATTGCTAGTATCCAATGAAGTCTAATACCTTCATCAAAATAATTTAGCACACATATGGGAATATTCGGTCAATTAATAATTGAATACTTGAATATTTGTACCACGCAATTTTCATATTCACTGGAAAATCGTTTGGTGGAGTTAGTCCTGAGGTTATCCAATGGCACTCTGGATCAAACAGCCTCTATGAATTTACTTGAAGAGTTATTCCCTTGTAAATTCGTAGCTTCTTTGTTCTAGAAAAATTTAACAGGTCCTTTTATGAAACAGTATCAGAAGAGTTCATAAGTCTTCACAGCAGCATTCGTAGAAGGAATTACGAAAATAGACTTGGGGTTCACTATTAAATGTTGTAAATCTTAGAATAGGAGGAGTCTTATGATCTGATAAGAATCATATACTATCAATTATATCTGATTGGTAAAAAGTATGAAGTATGTGGTTTGAAGATAATCGAAGAAATATAATCAACAAAAAATGGAATCATTATTTTTACAAAACAGTCTTAAGCCGTATATGTTAGATATGTTTACATGTAATTTCACAGCAATAATTATCGGTAGACGAAAACCCTGTGAAAAATCATCAACAAATAAACCACTTTGTTTCCAGTTTTGCTATGAGTACTTTGGCTACAAAAGTATCATGATCTTTGTAAAAAGAAATAATGCATTCTAGAAGTAGAAATCAATATAATAATTATAAAAAAGTACTCTTTTGAGTATAAATTCTATGGCTGCAAAATCCACAACAAAGCAGCAAAACGAATAGTATTGAGCATCAATTAGCAGCAGTCCGTTGCTCGTTACATTCCAGTTTATATTTGATATATATGAATTACCATGTAATGTGAACTCGTGTTGCTTCCCTATTCTATTATTCTATTGTTATTTTGTATCGTCCTGTCTGTTAGGAACTTTCCCTATTCATAGAACTAGTCAAGTCCTTAATTGGGTCACTACAGCCTAACCGCGTGACTTGTTGTAAGCTTTATACCTTATACAACTAGTCGGCTATACTTTACTCCTACCCAAGTTGTACTTCTGAAGAACGATATAAATATATTTCATTTTACCTTATCTATAGCTCAAATACATACTAATATCCACGCCTATAAGTTAACGCCTGAATAACCTAACACTGTCCTTTCTAAATCTTTATCAACATTTTCTGAAACAGTTTTACACTTCTCTCTCTCTCAAGATCTGGCCCGGGTATTATATTTACGTTTATTCATACCTGGTACCGGATATATTCATATCGTAAATTATCAAGCTTAGAGTCTATTCTGTAAAGCCTTAAAATCAATAAAATAAACGGAAATGAACATTTCATGCTTGGTTTGAAATTGTATTTCTGACTTAATTAATTTTTTTGATTCCAGGTATGAATTAAATGTCAAAAGACTGTACCCTATTCTCTATTCTTCTTTGAATTTTCTTTTATCTTTAACATGACCCGCAATTATTCTTTCCTAATCCAGTCCCTTTACTTCTTATTCATACTTCGGACTGGAAATATTCATTCCACTGGAAATTATAAACTAAGAATTGATTTTGAAAGGGAAGAATTGAATATTTAAGTTTCTAATTGTAGGAAAAAATAGTTAGGAGCGAAGCGAGTAGCGGGTTTGGAATTTTATTGTTTTATTATATTTTTTGACTACAGGTATGAATAAATATCAAGACTGTAATCTCACGACTTCTACTTTGTATTTATAAATCATAACCATACCTACTTCTTAAAAGTCAAACCTTTATTTTGAGCTTGAGGTAACAACAAAGGATCTTTATATCCAGGAACGTAGACTTTGGCGGAAGAGGGCTTGATATACACATACGCATTTCTAGTATCGGTCATTTTCATTCTAAACTCTACTTTCTTGGAAAACTTAAATATCGAAGACCCACTCCCCAAATCAAGCATTCGCGAAGCTCTCCATGAGTCTGCAAACATGGGATATCTACAGCTCAATTCGAGCAATTTAGTTCTAAACTTGACAGTTTCCACAGATTCAAGGGTTTCAGGTAAAACTTCATCATCACTCCTAGAATCCGAAACCAAGGTCACATGCGGTGTCTCCTGGAGATACGCAAGCTCGTCTCCCGTAAAGCTATCTTTCTGCAACCGCTGGAGCGATTTTGCAACTTGGCACTCGAGTTTGATCCTGGTGAGCTTCAAGTCACTGAGGGTTTCCGGTAGGTTGAAACTGGTCAAGCAAATAGACGAAGTTTCATTATTTTGTAACACTATTCTGCTGGCACCTGTGTTGCAGAGCTGCACATTGTCTAAACATTTAGCTGCAATAGTGATACTGTGAAGCCGGGGAAGATCGCCCGAGTTGATAAACGACTTGGCCGAAATACAGTCAAGCTCTAACTCCTCCAAACTGGAGGGAAAGTTCGTGGGCATCTGCAAGAACCCAAATTCGTCGCACAATATGGAGCTGTAAAAGGATTCGAATGTTATCAAACGGAGCCGTTTCAATGTGTCAGGGTACACCATGTCCGAATCCACCCTTGGACGCAATCCATATGCAAACTTAATGTCGAGGGACTCCAAGATATCTGGCCAGACCGCCCGAAACACTGACAGGTCAATTGGTCCATCTGAAATCGGCCTATCAACGGAGGAGCCCCCAAAGCAAATGGCATTCTTCATTACGATCGACTTAAGCTTGGGGTTTTGGTTAAAATGGTAACAGACATCGCTGTTGAAGGTAATCATACGTAATTCCAATCTCTCAAGGTTCTTAAATTGGGAGAATTTAAGATTTTCGAAAGAGAAGTTCACGTATACTAGCTCTGTAATATTTTCAGAGAGCGTAACCTCGCAACCTTTGTGAATGATGGCTTTCTTGATGGAAGTTACCAGCACCAAGTCCACGTTTTCAGTGATGTTTGCCAAACTGATTTCCGAGACTTGCATTTTCCGAATCAGCTCTGGAACACGCGAGCCATCCAAGCACAAACTGACCAAATTGACGGCATTTTCGAGCCCTTGGAGGGTAAAGTTGTTTAAGGTAAGGCTCTTCAACGACTGGAGAGGTTCACGAAAGCTCCCTTCGCCGTTCTGGAGGGTAAGCAGCGTCATAACTTCTGGGAAGCCCTCATTAGGTAGATTCAGGTAGACCAAGGACGCAGAGGTGACAAAATTATTGTGAATATAGTCCGAATTCAACGACTTGTATAATATCTCCTTAAAGTGGCATGAAATGTCTGGAAACTTATTTTTGACGTATTTCAATAGTTCTAGATCGGCAATCTCTAAGCTTCCTAACGGACATCCTTGTCTGATGACAAGAAAATCGCCTAAGAAACCAGGCAAAATGGTGGTTTCCGCCTCGCCAAATTCCATCAAGTCGCACTTGTTCAGCAAAACTACCTTCTGGACCATTCTGGAAAGAGAAGGATGGCGGAGGAATGGCTCATTGAATATATTGAGACAGTCCTTGGGCGTACAGTGGAAGAGAATCCTGTCCCAGATGTCGAAAGGGGTGTCTTCTATGAAACTTCGAAGCTTCATTGGAGAAATAGGGTTTGCTAAGAAAGATATTCTTCTGGTTTTATTTTTTTGCTGTCTTAGATAATACTGCCTGAAATGTAGCGAGAGTAGGAGGATCATTCCTGGAAAGTATAAATGTTGTTTCTTAAGAATATCAATATAGCAAATTTTGATACAGGAATAAAACTACCTAAGCAAGATACAAGTTTTAATCTGTTGAGATATACATTGCAATTCATTAATCTCTTTAATCCATCAAGGGTTAGATTTAAATTGTGGAGATAAAGTACACTGACATTGTCAGTCTGTTACAACTCATATTTCCTTTAATATATCTTGCCATCCTTGTGGACTGGTGGTACCATCTATTTCCATAGAACAGACACTGTAGAGGTTGTAACTTTTCAAGTGTAAGTGATGATTCTAAATTATGTGTGTATTTGTTTAGCTTTGGCTGTAAGTTTCTACTTTCTGCAGTGAATTTACAATCAGATTTTGTTTAGTGAGATTTTTGTTTAGCGGATTTACATTTGAAAGTCGAGCATGGAACGGATTTTTGTTTGAATTTCTTTACACAGTTCGGTTTTAGAAAACCCACCTATTCTCAGACATCAATTGAATCAAGATCTACCTTGGGACTTTTTACTTTTACGCTGGACTTCCACTTCAAAAATTGAAAACTGATGCTGCTTTAATGTTACGCACATTACTTGAGAGAAGATAACGTGGCGTAGTTAGTTTGATTTTAGTAATTTGTTTAACACTTTCAGATTTGTACCCTCGCGTCTTTGTTAAGAATAGATGCAATCAATCAAACAGCAGTACTTCTCCACGGCCTGACTAGACCAGATAAAAGATACAGAAGAGAAGAAGAGGCCAAGGGTGTGATAGTAAGCCTTTCTAGAAGTGCATGCCTGCCATAACTAAATAAGTATATCGGGAAGTCAGGTAATTTTAGTACTAATTGATCTCATAGTTTGTACTTTATAGATGAACATTCCGGAAAGTGTAGCAGTTGAATTGGGAATTTTGGATGCAAAATCTTGGTGTAAACAGATCATAGAAAAAAAAAAACAATAAATTTTCAGAGTAACTTTCAAATGGTAATAAATTTAACGAACAGGATGATTAAGAGAAATCTTGAAAAGAACCACAAACATATATCAGAGATAAAAATATGTTTAAGATAACCAAACTGATCGAAACACAGTTCAAGTATCGCAAACACACGAAGTTACGATCTATTTAAACATGTGATCCTTGACATTGGTTTATTCTTCGTCCTGTTTTGCACCTTGAAACCAAGTCCTTGAAGCTTTCTAAGGAAATCTTGGAACAAGAAGTTAACAAATTTCCCATAACTATTACCCACAGCACTGAAGCGAGAACCCTTGACTGCGTCTAGTTTAAAGGGCACACAACCTATACTACAGTCAAGTTTTACACGAAATGAAATAATATAAGAGAAATGCGTATAATTGGAGCCACATGGCCGATATTGCGAGTGCTATTTTGGAAGAGATTTGAGAAATATGTACTTGATGACATGCCAAGGATCTTTGTAGTTTATTGTGAATGAAAAGAACTGCAAGTATAAGTATACTTGATCAATGATCTCATTGGCATGTACCACCACAATCCTACCTACTCCAGAGATATATGTTCCACATATATAACCAATAAACTACCAAGCCAGATCAATCTCTTTTTCTACATATACAATAAACAATTCAGATGAATGAACTATTGATCTTAGCAGAGAGGTACTATGTGACAAACTAACTACAGCTCATGTAAGATTCCCGATTCACCATGGAAGTGGCGGGCTATGGTAGATCCATACTAATTCTTTCTACTTCCTATCAGCCTACAAACAAGCCAACAAGTGTAACTACTCAGAGCAGTTTGCTGGCCATTTGAAAGAGGACGACTCAAGGTCTTAGCTTGATTTGTAGCAGAGCAACAGTACCCCGACGGAAGACATGTCAAAAAATAAACATTCATAATTCGCAGCCATTCCAAGAATTTCAGAAGTGTTTTTATTTTAAAAATAAATCTCTTTCATTTCTATAACTTATTCGAGAAATACACGTTACTGTTTGATCCAGATAGCTCTTTCCACTATTCGCTTTCCTGAACACCTCTCATCTGCACATATTCTTTTCACTAAATTTTCACTGCATTTTGAATTCAGACAAGAAAACTAAAACAATCATGGAATGAGGTTTAATAGAATATGAAGCAGCTGGGGGCATTCTTGGTTGAACAAAAGGCTTGTCACATATAATGAACACACACTACCCAAAGCGAGAATCATAACACTAGAAAATACGCCTTAGTTCAGAGCCTTATGTCCCTAGTATCCAGATTGTGTTACCAAAACTTTGGAAGTCTGGTCTCGGGAATTGGTCGGTTCGGTTCCGGGTGGCTTATACACGGGCCGGTCTTAACAACATCCTCCGACATTCGTAGGGGCTCGTAGGTAAGCTTACTTTATTTGTATTTTGATCTTGCAACTAGCTCGCTTCTTTTAGGCTTTGTGTATTACCAATAGGGTTAAAAAGTGATTCTTAGCGTTTTTTTAGGGTCTATAGTGTATCCGCCTGAAAGCTCTCACTAACCTGTATACTTTTTAGAGTCGGGAATCCTGATCAAACTCCCTGCGTTGAAGATTGTCATTAGTTTCTTTAACTCCGATATGTAAGATTACCTTCCAACTTATTTCAGAAACTAGCATCATGTTATTGCAGTCTGGCGCTGAATTTGTTTAGCTATAAAATGGAAGGTGGATAGTTACAGCAGTAGATCCGCCATACTAGTTATAATATTCAAACTGTTGAAACTATGTATCTTTCATTGTCCTATAAAATCCAGATATTAGGGAAGATGCACTTTTCTATGTTCCGACAAACACCAGCTTCGGTTACCGAACTATTCGAGCCTGGTATACATGTATTGGGTTATTGTTTCTTCATTTACGGAAAAACTTAGTAGCGCTGTTACGGCACCTCCTTGAGATTTAGATATAAACGTATACTAACACCACCTATCTAAAACTATCATCCTTTGTACTAAAGAAAAAGGCCAAATACTGACCTGGGCCCCAAAACTAAACTTCATAGATATATACTACATTGATATAAATAAGCAAACAAACTACGGCTGACAAACCGCACAGCTTCATAAACCTTCGATTTGGTCACCTGCTCGTACTGTAGCTATCTTGCTAATCATATCGATTCCCGAATTTCAGAGCGTAACAAATTTCTTTGGCTGCAAAATATATTGAGAATTAATAGAGTAATCACAACGAGGTGTGACCGGTTTTATAATCTATCACAATTTACAAGCTTTTCATAGGCCTATTCTTTAGAATACACATCGCTTCCAGCTAATCAGTTCATGAAATTGACCAGAAACGGGAGTAACTTACTTAGGTGCCCCGACATGTGATTGGCTTTAAAACTCTTATAACTCTTTAGATTCTAATGTAAATTCTCTGCATTTAGTAGCATTAGAATTTTCAGATTTGTCTTAATCATATATCTTCTTTTTAAACCATTTGAGTTTCTTTTCCATTTTCCTGAAAGGCACATCCTGAGCAAAGTAGACGCAGACATGACTGTGTAATTGAAAGAAGTACCAATAACCCAGGCTTCTCATCCGAATGCTTGACCAATGCACTTTAATATCTCAAGCTCACTGCAAAGTGTCAAGGTTTGATTAAGAAATTATCAACCAGGCAAGGGAAATCTTTGAAAAGGGAGGAAAGAAAAATGCACTTTTTGAATTTGTGTATGAAGGCTCAGGAATGAAGGACGAGTTGAGGGAAGATGAAAATGCCAGATTAAATATACTTTAAGTTAAACAATTATTTTGTGAATATATAAACGTGAGGACGATATTTGGATAGAGGATGGAGTGGATTTCTGAATGGATCAGCCTAATATTAATGTTTCGTTTATTCAATCCATCGGGCTATATGAAACTCCACCAGATGAAGAAGGTTCCCAAAGTTTCAGTCTCAACAATACACGGATCCAAAGGAGTGGCCTGTTTCTATTTCAAAAAGCTCATTATTAGAATAAGAAAAGTGTTTCAAACAAATGTATACCTTTCAAAGTTTCTCATCTGCTTGATAATATTCGAGTAAATTGGCGTCATATCTAAAAAGGTCCAAACATATAAATGTTAGCAAAAGAAAACTACAGGTCCTAAAAATTAGCTTAGAACTAAGTTGGATATCTGTAAAATAAATTCATTGCACACCAAATGAAATTAAAGCTTTAATTTCAACTCAGTGGCAATAATTTTAAAAGCAATCTTGGGGCATGATAATCTGGATTATGTATTACAGTGTGGATATTTTCACTATTAGACACTACTACCTTCAAAGCAACGCATCTTTCTGGAAAGAATATTTAGATGGAGGGAATGGTTGATAGAGTACTTACCGTATCAAGTAATTAATGTGCAAGATATGTGTTATTTAAGTAATGAAACAATGACTTTCGGTAATAAAGAAGTATTTAGGTTGAAATAGCGAAATTTATACCGGAAAAGAAAAGATTGTAGTCTTAGGATTACGATGTCTTAGTCCTAGGTTAGTTAGTACTTCATAAGGGTAGTTTATCTTATATCGCAATTATTTTGTGCTATAAGGTGGTATAAAAAAATTAGAGAGAAAGTAACATGAACCAAAAATTGGTAGCTTAAAGGCATTCTAGATTTTTTGTGGGTAGGGAGGAAAGCACGGAGGTGGAGTACCAGGGAAGAAAATATTTAACTGGAACCCTTGGAGAAGGCGAAAGTTAGAGATTCGATTTCGTAGCAGTATAAAACTGTTTTGCCGCTAGAATGTCTCTCAACTATATATATTAGATACTTAGGTAGATATGAAATATACGTAATATAAAAAAAAATATTTGAGATACATTTCAGAATGGCTGCAAAAAAAGAGAAAATTTTCTGGAACGGTTTTTGAGACGGATTCTAAACAATACATGTTACACTACTATTTTACTATTTCTTAGTACAATTTATATCGCTCATTTTTCATTTAGCATGCTACCATACTTAGATACCTAGGATCTTTCACCATCGTTTTAACAAGCCACCTTGTTTCCCAACTTGTTTCGTAGCCTGTTGGCCACAGCATACTATTGAATCAGCACACACATGCTATACCAACGATTTGTAGCAATGCATAATACAGCGAACGTAACGAAATTAAGTCGATTGGAATTCGTCTTAAATCAAACTCTACAAGCTACTTGTACCACTTTAATATCTCAAGAGTGTTACGTTATTCAGGCGTAGCGAGTCACACGGCTATGCTGTAGTGATCCAAGTAGGCACTAGCCTAGTTGTATGAATATGGGAAGTCCCTAACAAATTCACGTATATATTGTTCCATCTCCTTTTTGTATTTTAAAGTTGAAAAAGAGCTATTGCCAATATTAGTATTTTTAATATCGCTCGTAGTTGATATCGTAGTTGATATCGTAGTTGATATCGTAGTTGATATCGTAGTTGATATTAGATATTCTTGAGTTTCAAAAGAATAAAGAATTCATGCTTATTACGAATACTTTTGCATCTGTTAAAGGTTCAGACCAACTTTATTACTTGGATTATACCTTAGTCACGTGGACAACTGCTAACTATTCATACTGTTGCTCTCGCTCTAAGAAGTACTATAAATATGTACCCATACTACCCTTTCTATAACTTATATAGTCTGTCTAATACATACTAATAACTACGCCTATAATCTAACGCTACTTGCAAGTGTAACAATATGTCAGTAAGATTTTGTCACCTAATTTTCGAAAATACTTTAATTTTTTAAGGAAAAAATATCAAATCAACCGAAGTTCTTTCAATAATATTAGCATTGTAATTGCATAAAGATGACACGCTTTTCAAAGTGATTTCACATTTATAATATGTAAATCGCCAATACATAATACACTTTTTTGATTCTTTATTAAAAAAAAATTGAGGAAACCCCGTATAAAAAAACTATAAATGAATCTTCTAAAACCAAGATGAACTACAAGAGAAAGTGCAACACATTCTCAGTCTTCTTACCAGGATACTTGCTGTTGAAACATAATTCGACATGGTTTTCCAATTCTTCTTTGGTTCTAAATGCTAAAACCGTATCTTGAAGGTCGAATTGAAGTCTTAGGTCATTCAAGCTGGTCAAGAAGTCAAGAAACATTGCAGTGTGTGCTTTCATGCTACCGACGTGAACAATCAAGTTAAACACTAACATCTTCTTTTCGTGGCCGTCTTCCAACAGGTGGAAGAGTTCAGCCATCAAGTCAGCATCGGGACCAGGTCCAGGGATGTCGGAAAAGTAGGCACGAATAACGTCACACTTTGTCTCAATACCTGCGGTTCTGAACAAGTCCAATAACTTCAACTTCCTTTCTTCAAAGGATAACTTGGACAATTCAGACCAGGAGGGGAAAGTGTTTGACCATTCACCATGTGGGTCTTTTTGGGAGCTAACATCTT